>SNVD02005732.1:0-10517 GCA_013180625.2 Boswellia sacra
CGGCGGCGGCGGCGGCGGCGGCGCTTCTCTTCTTTCAAGCGTCAATTATGTCGCCTGCTAAAAGGGCACATCGCTACCTCGGCCCGACAAGAGCGCCAGCGCGAGCTCTCGGGCGCATAGGCGCCAAGCCAGCGCGCCACTCGGCTCCATTTGTTGCTCCTCTTCGCTCGAGCGTCGGCCTGCCAACTTCACTCTGCTCGCATGCGCCGAGCTGCGTGCCATCAACTGAGAAAGTGCTCGCCGAGGCCCACAGCGAGTCAGTGCCGAGTCGTCTTCGCAGTTCTCGTAGTCGTCTCGTTGTCTTGGTCGTCGCCGCCGCCGCCGCCGCGACGGAAGCGCACCAGTCGCTGGGCGCGCGCGAGCGCTAGAGCCCGGCCTCAGGGGGCGCCCTCGGCGGCGTTTGACAACGACAAAGAGCTGGCCAGAGAGTGCGCCCGCCGAATGGCGCTCGCATTTGCATTCGCCGCTCACGCGTGCCCTTCACACGCGCGCTCACAAACAAAGTCGGCGTCCCCTTCTTCATCTCCGTCTGATGATATTTATTGACATCGCGCCAGCCCCGCGACGTGGCCGTCTCTCCCAACTCCCAACTTGCGAGTCGCGAGCTCGAGTGCGAAAAGAGTTTTCAATTTTCGCAAAAACTCCACCGCGGCAGTTGTTATTGTTCGGAGTCGAGGTTGCGCTGCCGCCGTGGCCGCCATTCATTCATCTGAATTGGCCAAGCGCGCGCCTGCGAACATCTGAATCGGACGCCTGGCACATGAGCGCGGGCGCATAGGGTCGCTTGCGAGTCGCGCGAGAGGCCCTATGCGCCTGGCGCACTCTTGGCCGTGACGCGCGCGGTCAGGAAGAGCGATGAGAAGAGGAGAGGAAAGATGGAAATTCGTTCGTTTCTCTTTCTCGCCTCTGCATTCACTCCCATCATCTCACTCTCACTCTCTCTTTCTGGCCTTAGGCCGCGAACTCTGCCGCTGACTCGGTTTACCTGCTCGCTAATTGTTCATTCGACGCGCCTTCGAGCCAGCACTCCGGCCCTTAAGTCGGCGCGGAGGCTTCGCAAATACCTTGGCGCCCTCGGTGAGGCCGTGGCGGTGGGTCAGCTTCGCAAGCCCAGGCTGTGTAAGGCATGTGTTAGCGTGGAGGAAACTCGAGGGGACCAAGTTCGGTGTTGCCGATCGTTGAGGTCGTGCAGGTTGAGGCACGTCGTCGCCCGGACCTCGAGTTGCACCACACACACAAACACAAACACAACAACAAACACAACCACACATACACACAAAACGCTATCGAGAATGTCAACAAGTTTGCCCAGTCGCAGACAAGAGTCACGCGCCGCTCGGGCGACATGCGCCACGGCCGCCAGGTACAGGTGCACGAAAGACAACACGAGTGCCAACTAGCGGTCGCGTCATGGCCGCCTCGTCTGGGCCTAGCCCGTCGATTTGCGGACGCAGATTAGCGAGATCGATGACAGGCACGTCGCGCCCGCGACGATTGATCGCTTTTGGCTTGGGCCAAGATGCCTACGACTGATCGGTCAATGGAGCGATGGACATTGTTCCGAGTAGGCGTCGCTCTGCGGCCGTATTTTGCAGCCGACGAGCAGGAAGTGAGGGGGCCCCGGGCGCCGTCCGTCTCGACGATGCGATTTCGAATCGATTGGCGCGCGCGACTGCGACTCGACGGGCGCTCGTGACTGACTAGGAGTTGAGTTATAATTTATTTTCTTGGCTCGTCTCGGCTCGCGTTGTGTTCCTAAGCATAACTTCTCCTCGAGCCGCACGCCTGCCAGCGCGTATTTGTGTGTTTATCTGTTCGAGTGTGTTGAGCTTTGCGCCCGAGCTTGAGAGTGTTGGGCGCAAGGCGACAGTCTCACGAGAGGGCCGACTGTGAGTTTCGCCACACACAACTGCCGAGTTCAACTGCTTGTTTGCTACAATTTACATAAGTAGACGACGTCGTCATCATCGGCGTCGTCAGCGCATTGAGTCGGCGTGTGCAATCCCTCGGACTTGAGAAATTGCGCCCCTGGCGAGTTGGCCGAGCGACGACAGTGACGCCCACGCCTCTGCTACGCCGAGCCAAAGTCCATTGCATCACGCACTCGATCTAGTTCCAAAGACGTCCGGCGTAACCACGAGTGCTCGCGACACCAGTGCCTTATCTCGTGGAGCGCGTCCGCACGCAGAAGCACAGGCGCTCTTCGTATCGATCCTCTGCTTTGTCGGCACCGAGGCGCTCTCTTGTGGCGCAATACTCTCGGCGCACAGTATTGCAGCGGATGGCGCCGACAGTATTGCACACGCGCACGCCCCTCTCACTCGAGTGGACTCATTCAAGTGGCTTTGTGTGGTTGTGGTTGTGGTTGTGGTTGTTGTTGTTGTTGTTGTTTTTTATGTCACTGTTGCTGATGTTGGTGTTGGACGGGCGGCTGGTAAGGCTGCTTTTGGGGGTGTTGCTGGTGCTGTTGGTGCTGGCCCGTGAAGGAGTCGTGCGAGGGGCCCTGGTTTTGGTGGCGAATGTTGAGTTGGCGCGCCACAATGTCGAGGTTTGTGCACTGGCGTCGGGAGCCGATGAGCAGCTTCTTGACCAGCCGCCGACACGGCAGCTCGACGAGCGCCGACACGACGAAGGCGAGCACGAAGGTGACGACCAGGTTGCCGATGAAGGTGTGGCCCAGCATGAGGATGGAGGAGAAGATGGCCTGCTCCTGGATGGCGAGCACGAAGTTGTTCACGTAGGGGTTGATTAGGTAGGCGAGGAACGAGAGGCGCCCGATGCGCACGAGGTTGACGTCGCTGGTGAGCAAGAGCGTGAGACTCGAGCACTGGTTCTTGTGGTCGGGCACAGTAAGCTGGAAGAGGACCAGCGCTAGCGCGGCCGCCCAGCCGAGCGGCGCCAGGGCGGCGTACAGCGCCGAGGCGAGCGGCGACTCGAGATGGGAGACGCCGCTGAGCGACCAGGTGTGCGTGGAGAAGATTAGCGCCGCCATGGTGGCGCCGCTGGCGAGCCACATCAGGTTGGAGCAGCAGCGCCGGCCATAGGGGCGGCCCGAGAAGGTCTCGATGGCCTGGCACCGACACAGGTAGCCCGCGAAGAGGCCCACGGCAAAGGTGGTGACGTGGGCCCAGGTGCGGTGGAGGTGCTGGCTCAGGTAGAGCCGCTTGTCGTCGGGGTCGGGATAGGTCTGGAACCAGGCGGCGGGCAGCGAGTTGTTGTAGACATTCAGGAAGTTGAAGACGCAGCCGAGGGCGGCGGTTACGAGGAGCCCGAGCACGGGCACCGAGGTGAGTCTGAACTGGCCGTGGTGGGCGTCGAAGTTCCTGTTGAGCAGGTAGACAATGGGGATGGCGAGCACACACAGCTGGAGCTCCACGCAGAACACCCAAGTCTGGGGCAAACAGATGGAGCCAGCGTCGAGGAAGTTCTGGAGGAAGAGGAGGTTCACGAAGCCGTTGGACTTGCACACCTGGGCGGGCTCGTCCACAAAGTCGTGCCAGACGGGCGAGCGCGACTGGTAGAGGAGCGGCGTGATCACTGTCACGGCCACCATAAGCATGATCGAGGGCATGAGGCGCGAGTATTTGGTCAGGTTGTACTTGATGAGATCGCTTAGGTTGGCGTTGATGTTCTGGTAGGCGTAGGTGAAGGCGGTGAGCATGATGAGCGCCTCAAACTGGAGGCTCGAGTTCACAATCAGCTGCATGGGCCACTGCATTATCAGGTCGCGCAGCGAGAGCAGCTCGCGCAGGTACTGGAAGTTCAGCTGACTGGTGAGCGACACGAGGAAGATCCAGAGGAGGATGAGGATTCGCAGCGCATAGAGGATCACGGGCTTGGAGTCGTTGATGCGGTCCATTTGGACGTTCTTCATGTGGCTCAGCGAGCGGTACACGGACATGGAGGTGAAGATGGAGCGCGTCTTGCTCTTGGTGGTGCGGCTGCGCATGCGGAACACCATCGAGGTGAGCGTGGAGACGAGCACCAGGAGGAGGAGGATGACGAAGACGAGCGACCAGAGGAGGTGGTGCTGGTCCACCTGCGACTGGTCCTCGTGGAGCTCCACATCGCAGCGCTGCACTCGGGCGCGCATGTCAACCTTGTTCACGACTGTCACAGTGGCAACGATTCGGTTGAGATGTGTTAGATTACGCTGATATGATTGTGAGAGGCTCATCATAACCGGCGGCAAGTCAAATGAGTACTTACGGAAGTCGGCCACGCGCTGGATGTCGTCGCGCGAGCATAGCGACGGCACGCACAGGTCCGCGCGGATGTTGACAAAATTGAAGGCCATGGCAAGCTCGGCCAGATCGTCGTACACATTCTTCTCGTAGTACTTGTGCGGCCGCGCCAGACTGGCGATGGTCGAGTTCAGACTGTAGAAGGGCCGCTTGGCCGGAAGTGGCGGCTTGATCTGGAGCACACAGTACATGCCCCGGAAGTACTCTCTGAACTCGCCGTCGGCGATCTCGATCTCGTCCTCGTCGGGCGCGCGCACCTGCAGACACTGTTTGTAGTTGCCGAAGAGCGTGAGCGAGCCCTCGAGGAGGCCGGCCGAGGGCTTGCCAATGGCGTCGAGCATCTTCACCGCCCACGTGCGCATATTCTTCAGGTTCAGTATCCACTTGAGGATGGCCCCCGAACAGTTGCCGCTCACCTTGGCGTCGCTCGCCATCGACACGATGTGCGGGAACACCATCTTGAGCACCTGGCCCACTCCCGATTGCAGCGTCTTGTCCATCCGCTTCCATTTGGCCGCCACTTCCGGTTCCTCCAGGGCCGCCAGGAAGAGCTCCTCGACGCGTGTGAAGTTAACCGGCGGAATGCGGTGCTTTCCCGTGGAGGCGGGCGCTGCGCTGGTGGTTGTTGTGGTGCTGGTGGTGCTGGTGGTTGGGGTCGCGGAGGTGTCGGCGTCGTCGCTGGGCGCGGCGCCGGCGGGAGCGGACGGCTCTGTAGTGGGCGAGCCGACGTTTGCGGCCTCGTTCGAGTTGGGATTCGTTGCAATGGCCGCTTGACGCACTGGTCGAGCTGCGGGTACGCTCGACCCGGCCGCCGCCGCCGCTGCTAACGACACCATCGCGGCGCCCACAAAGAGGAGGCCACAGGTGAGCGACCACCCTCTTAAGGTGCAACTATGAGTGGCTCTCATCTTGGCGTCGGTGGTGCGCTGCTAGCGAGGATTTTGCTTAATGTGCTTCGACACTGGCGCTGCCGCAGCCGAACGCCTGTTGCTGTTCGCGGCCCAGCTCGGGTAACGCACCTCGAGCGGATTAGATAACTCTACTGTACGGGCGCGCCTATTGTTGTCCTGGGCCGCTGTCGCCTTTGATCTCGCTGTCACCGGGACTCGGCCGATCGCTGATATCTGTCTCGCGACAGTTCAAGATCAAGATCGGCGCCTTGGGCTTTGGGTAATCGGTCGCGTCTGTTCTTGTTATTGTGCGTGAGTCAGCCCGTCGACGAGTTTGCCTTCCCGAACTGGAGGTGCGCAATCAGTGCAGTGCAGCTCGCCGGCGACCAGTCACATGAACGCTTGTCAGTCGGCGGCCTTGTCTACGTGATGCTCACACTTGTTTGCCGCGTTAGCTTCGAGGCTGGCGCTATCTTTGGCGTCAGCGTTGTGGCCGCGGTCGAGAGCCGAATCGGCGTCGAGCGCGCGCCGCCTCTCACTGATGACTGCGCCTCAGGCTAATTAGTCTGGCGCGACCGCGGCGCACGCCCGCGCACGGCCCTGATGTTGACGCTCGAGTGAGTGGCACCGGCGGCGATGGTGGCGCCAACCCAAACGAGTACGGCCACAATGAGCCGTTGTTGTATAAATAATTGCTTAAATTATGGGCCTCTCTCGGGCTCTCCAATGCTTGAGGAACGCGCGCCACTTGCGACACTCGGACTCTGACGAGCGAGCGAGCGAGCGAGCGAGCGAGCGCACTCACACTCAGCCTCTGGATTGCGCGCTTGATGAGGCGCCGATTGGGATACACACTCGCACACTTGTGTCGCTGGCTATGGCACGCAATGGGTGGCGTCAAAACAATTGCTCTGAAAACAACTCTCGCAACACTAGGGCACAGTTTCGCTCGTCCTCTCCCACACAGCGGCGCCAGAATGTCAAGACGTGTCGGCAGTGGCGGCGATGCAAAGAGGAGCTGTCGCTGATGTGCTTTTCAGTGCGACTCGGCGGGCGAGCGGACGATCCAGTTCGCCACCGAGTCAACCTAATGAAATGCGCGCGTCCGAGGCGGCGCAAGCAAAAGTATGGAATTTCCGGCCTCGAGTTGGTTGAGTTTCTTGTTCTCCGCCGTCGCGTTTATTAGCTCGCGCGCGCTCTCGTCGCTCGGGTACAAACTTGAACTTGAAATGCAACAGGTCTTCCGGACTCGATTTAGAAGTCGCGCTGGTGTCGTCTTGTCGTCGCTGTCGCTCGTTGGGCTGCGCGTGCGCTCGCTCGCGGCCACCATTTCTCTGGCCGCAGACGCAAATAAGCCCACGCGTCCGGGCGTCTGAGTGGCGGAGCTGAGGGCGGGCGAAAATCAAAACTATTAATTGCGCACGCCCGACGGCTCGCTCAGCCGACCGATCAGTTCCTCTTTCTGCTCGCCGCCCAACTCTCGCTCACACGCGCCTGCGCCTGCGCCACCGTCGCCGCCGCCGCTGCCGCCCGCCGCCCGCCTGTTGCCGAGCGGCGCCTTCGTGTCGGTGGCGCGCGCATTTGTCGTCTCCCCAACGAGCCGCAATCGTGATAGTGAGACCGAGACGATGGCGGAGAAGAAGCAGAATGCGAATGAGCATAAGAATGAGAATGAGAATGCTCAGAGCTGACAAGACGTCGGGTCGCCCGTGGTGCTTGTTTGTTGTCGAAATCGCGCAACTGTTGCGCGATGAGGCGCTCAGACGAGCCTTGGCGAAGGCTGGCGACAATCGGCCAGGCCCGGCGGCGCTCTATTGATGGCGTTCGCACGGATTGTCGCGCATCTCGTGTGTGAGTGAGTGTGGGTGACTCGTGCCCAGCCCGATCGCAATCAGCAGCAGGCGACGCGGCCACGCGCGCGTGTTTGTCGCAATCAGATTACCCAGACCAGCGCGCCCCAAGTCCCGCTTACCTTTCCGTCCGCGAGAGCGACAATATTCCGTTCCGCGCAATCATCGCCGCTCGTCGCGTCTCTAGACATCTGATCGGGCGGCCCATTGACGTCGTCGATGCAGCCGCCCGTGCGCAGCCACACTAATGATTGTTGTTCGCTCGTGGCGCGCTCATTAAGGCGATGCACGCGTGCGACACAATTCCCTCCTTCCGGCGCGCCGTGCGGGTGCGCGCGCGCACCTGTGTGCTACATTCTCACAAGCCAGCCAGCCAGTCAGGCAGCCGGTGGATGACGACAACGGCGAGCCCGAACTCTAAATGTAGACACCGCGCGAGCAGAGCCATTACGCGCCCGCGCAATGGCGCAATGCGCGACGCGTAACGCGCCCCATCTGCGCCCACCTGCTCGAGACAGCCGGCCTTCTCGATGCAGCGCTTAATTGATAGCCTGTGCCATCGGGCCGCGCCGGGGGAATCACGTTCGCGTGGGGGCGCCCACAGACCGCTCGGGCAGGCGCGCGGGGCGCCATAATGAGAAGCCCGACCGGTGTCGCCGCGAGCGAGGCACAGGCGTCGGGCGCGCCGAACTTGTTCGAGTCGTCGGCGGCGGCGGTCGCCCAAGGGGAGTCGAGAGCGCTTAGTTGTGCGCTGCAGACCGCAAGCGACGGGCGTGTTTGCGAGCGCCACTGCTGACGGCACGCCGACGATCAAAATGGCCCTTGAGAGCGCACGCCAGTGATTCGTTCGCTGATTAGCGTCGTCGTCGTCGACAGGAACTGCACAAACAACAGCATTGGCAACATTAGCGTCAATCTGTCTGTTGGCGAGCCACTGAGAGAGAGAGAGAGAGAGAGAGAGAGAGAACGAACTCGCGCGCGCTCACGGGCGCGAAGACGAATTTTCGCGTGGAAACCAATCGTTGGGCGGCCCCTCGCTCGATCGAACTCTCTCGTGCCGCCCTTTACGTAATGAGATTTCCATAAAGCAGCCTCGGAGGTATCGTCTTGAGGTGCACACGGAGCCTGTTTGTCTGCGGGTAGGTGCGCGCGGACGTGCACTCAAGGGAAACAATGCCAATAAATAACGAGCGACGGAACATTGCGTCACTCATCGTCCCGGCGCCTTCGGCGCAGACGATGCAGGGCTTTTTGCAGCTCTGCAACAGGTGCGCCGACGCCAATCAATCACACGGAAAGCTGCACGCGCGCATTCACAGACTCACGCACTCGCGCTCACTCGTGCCCACATGCTAATGGCGCGAACGCGCAAACGCACGAGCACAACGCGGCCGGGTTGTTACGCAACTTGAACTTGTTGTGGCTCGGATGTTACAATTGTTATAGGCGGCGCGCATTGTTGTCATTGAGCGCAGATTTGATTTGCTGCCACTTTGTTGGCATCACTTGGCCGACGCCAGAAAGGCGGCGAAGCTGAGCGCGCCGTCGCGAGTCATCATCTCTTTGCGCGCGCTCGCCTTCGCATCCGGCAGCTCGGCTCACCTGTGCCCGTCGGCCTCGAAGAGCAGACGCGCCCGCGCGAGTTGAACGAACTCAGCGCGAGAGTTGGCGGCCAGCCGCGGCATCTGCCTGGCCGTCGGCTCATTAACGAGTTTGCCGCGGGCCAGCTCCATGTGGACGTTGGCGCCGGCCAAGACGCGCGTCTACCCGTGAGGATCAACTCAGCAACTCGGCGATTGCCGTCCGCGAACAGGGCGGCCGCCAGCGCGCCTCCTGCGCGAGCTAATCTGGCTCAAACTCTCGCGCACAGGTGAAACCGGAGCGCATGTGGCGCTCGGCACGCACTCGCCGACACGCTCACGATCATACAGGTAAATGAGCCCGGCCGGGTAGAGCCGATGCGCACAAACAGACTCACAGACGCGCGCTGGCCACGAACGGAAGAGCGAACGAGCCCACTCGGTCGCTTGTGGGCGAGCGCGCGACTTGCAACAAACAAGAAAAAGTTGGAGGTCAAAAGTGCGAGCGAGCGAGCGAACAGGCGCGCCGCGTGTTCTCGATTAAACGAAATGGAATCAAACAGAGCCTCGCTCACTTCTCGTCTTCTACCTGGCGCAGGCTTACCTGGCCGCCGCGTTCGCTTGCCTTTCTCTCGCTCTCTTTCGTTCTCTGGCCAGGCCGCTCGGTCGCTGGCTCGCTCGCTCGCTCGTATGCTCGCCCGCGCGAGTCCGTCGGCCGCCAATTAAATTGCGGCGCTGTTACGTCGTCGGCGTCTTCGTGCCTGGCGTCATCGCGCCAATTTCGAGCCCTAGCGCGTGTTCTCACTTTTCACATATTTTTAGCTCTCCTACGCGTGTCTTCTAATTTTAAACTTCTCAACAATGTCGACCGATCTCGGCGAGCCCACACTCAGAGCGTCACGTTGGGCTTGCAGGCAGCTCAGAATGCGTCCGCCCGCGCGCTTGCACGCGCTCAAGTCAATTAGTATCGCAGCCTACCGGGTTGACGGGTTCCGCTGACGAGCGCGTGCCGTGCAATTGATAGCTCGACGTGGAAACAAAGCTACACTCATTTTGGCCACACAACGAATCTGACGCGACGATAGGTAAGCACGACGATGATGATGACGACCACGACGACGACGCTCACGATGAGGACGATTAGCTCCAAGCCAAGCACTACGGGATCACGAAGTCAAGTACGATAGAGCTGGGCACTCAATAGTCATAGTCTTATTTATTGAGTGGCTCGTTCGTACCTGGACGACGGCTCGATCTTTGTTAACTAATAACACAGTAGATTTCTCATTGATCAATACTTCAACAGTTCTCGAGAGGCTTGATCTTGGCTGAGAGCATGCGCTTGGAACTGAGGATATTGTGGATGTCTTTGCTCGTGGCTAGCTGGATGCGCGAGGTAGCACGTGGTTGTTGTGATTCTTGTGGGAGTTCATTCTTAGGCCGAGGCTTTTGCCTCGCTGATTTTCTTACTGATTTGCTTTTGCGTTTTGTCTTTTTGGCAAGGTCGATATTATGGTCGCTATGACGGACGGTATCATTGTCGGCATCCACCAACGCATTGGAGCGACCATTAGTGACATCTCGCTGCGTATCTTCAATCGGTTTCACCAGAACACACGACTCGCCGGACACAAACTGTGCTTCTGTCGCTGATCTTAAATTACTAATGATATCCCGTTTGGGGACTCCGGACCGGAGTTGTCGTAGGATTAGTTCGCGGTCCCTCTCGGACAGATCTAGATGTTCTAGTTCGAGGTCGTGACCGACGTGGGTTTTAACAAACTTGACATCACAACTGGAATCATGATTGACCGTCACGTAGATCGCAGCCGGACATCGGCCATTGATCTTACGCGTGCCCTTCCTCTTGAATGCCTTCCCGGTGCGCGCCTTGCTGACGAAGTACCCGGACCTGTTGCAGTTGTAATAGGTCTTATTCTTGTCTGTTGATCT
>SNVD02005734.1:0-10419 GCA_013180625.2 Boswellia sacra
AAACATTGTTGTGGCAAATAATCAATAACGTCAACTGCAAAAACAGAATGTAAGTCATTAGAGTTCCTCATTTCCTCAAAAATATTAAAACATATCACCTTGCCATCAAACTCTATGGTCAAAGTGTCATAATGAACATCAATCTTGATTCTAGCAGTTTTCGAGAATGGCCTCCCTAAAAGAATCGGTGTTGGATTAGGAGATGTCTCATCCTCTATTGTAAGGACATAGAAGTCTGCTGGAAAAACCAATTGATTCACCTGCACAAGCACATCTTCCACAACTCTTTTGCGATATGCATTAAAATGATCAGCAAACTGAATGGTAATACCAATTTTCGCAAAAGGTCCAAGATTTAAAGAAGCATAGATAGAATATGGGATGACATTAATAGATGCTCCTAAATCTAATATAGCTCTTTCAAACTTGGTATTACCAATGGTGCATGGAATGATGAACGTCCCTGGATCTTTGCATTTTGGAGGAATTTTTCTTTGCAATACAGCTGAAACATTTTCCCCCACACTTACTTTCTCATTTTCCTTCAACTTTCTCTTGTTGGTGCATAACTCCTTGAGAAATTTTGTATCAACGAGGTACTTGCTCATAGCATCCAGAAGTGGTATATTACCTCGATTTTGGTGAGAAGTTTCCAGGGATTCTTGTTCTCTCCGTTTCTCCCTTCGATTGTGCAAATCTACTAGGAAAAAGTGGAGGAGAAACATATGAAGGAATGGGAGTTATAGGATTTACCTGAGAAGTCAGTGTTTTGTTCATGGTGGAAGTGGTGTCATCTACCTTCATCAGTTTGTGATTTCTTTGGCAGGACATCTAATTGCTCTTCTTTTGCAAAGTTATCGCACTAACATTCTCTCCTGGATTGATCACCGTTTTGAGAAGATAATTTTTCTGAGTCTTGGCCCTCGAATTTGCTCATGCTAGTAGCCAATTGTCCCATTTGATTTGCCAGGTTTTGGATCTTGCCCCAGTTTCCTGTTGGAATTGCATTGTGTTAGTGGCAAGTGCATTAACAATATCTTCGAGAGACATACCTGAGTTTTGCGAAGCTGGTTGTGGTGCTGGATGTGGCATTGGTGGTGGTTGCATTTGAAGTGGTTGCTGCACTCTAGGTTTATTGAAACCTTGCAGCCAATTTGGTATGCCATTTGGAGTGATTGCTTGATGGATTCCAGTAACTGAAAATTATTGATCGTCCAATTCCAGCTTGTAAGTGCTAGAGAAAGGATCATACCATTGCCTCGTTTGTCCTGGAAATCCACCCATGGCATTGGCTTGTTCCGTATATTCTTCTTGTAAAGTTGGATACATGTCGATTGGATTCTCCATCGTAGAATATACCCCACATTCATAAGATTTTTGTATATCTCCTACAGCCATGTTTTCCACAAGAGAGGTTAGCTCAGAAAGTTGTTGTTCAATGTTCGGAGTTCTTACCTCATTTACTCTCCATGGTACTTGTGGCTCAAATCCGCTACTGAATTGATAGAAGTTTACTGCCATATTGTCTAAACACAAACAATAAGAAAAGAAAAACAAAGAAAATATGAATCAACAATGAAAACAAAATAATAAATCGATTAGAAAATCAATCTCTGGCAACGGCGCCAAAAACTTGATGCGTTCGAAACTAGCAAGTATACTAGTCGCACAAGTAATAAAGTGATGAGTAAGATATCGTTCCCCCTAGGATTGATTCTAATTGAATTTTTTATTTCCAGCAACAATAAACTAAACAGGGGGGATTTTTGTTGAATGCTTTACTAATGAAATAAGAATGCAAGTAAAGAATAACAAAACAGAAAGTAAATTTGAATGAAAAATCAATGGGAGACACTTGGTTAAGAGTTCATTCTCTGCCACAAGAATGAATTTGTGAATTAACATAGAATTGTAATCCAATTACAGCATTGAAGTTATCAACCGTAGATAACAACCTGTCTCTTTATCCGATGCCAATCTTTCCTTACGTTTTTTTAAATTAAAACAAGCTCTTATTTAATCTCTATCCATTAACACCTAGAAAAAGCTCTCTAGTTTGAATTCATGGACGCATGATGCGTTCGAACTGCAAGTATACTAGTCGCACAAGTAATAAAGTGATAAGTAAGATATCGTTCCCACGAGGATTGATTCTAATTGAATTTGTTATTCGAAAGCAACAATAAATTAAATAAGGGGGGTTTTGTTGAATGATTAACTAAATGAACTAAGAATACAAATGAAGAATAACAAAACAGAATTAATTTGAATAAAAGATCAATGAGGGAAATCTGGTTAAGGGATCCTTCTCTACCACAAGATATGGATTTGCGAATTAATTGTAGAATTGTCATCCAATTACACCATTGAAATTATCAACCGTAGATAACAACAAGCTCTGTTATCCCAATCTTTCCTTACTTTGTTGTTAAATAAAACAGGCTCTTTATTTAATCTCTATCCATTAAACAACCTAGAACAAGCTCTCTAAATTTAATTCAATGGATGCATTACGATAAGAAAGATAGGTTGATCTAAGCAATAAACACACAAGCTCGGATTATTTAACTTAGGTTTATTCTCCAATTGCAATCTCTGATCACAATTTTGCTACTAATGATTAGAAATTCAAGACAATTACGGATCAAGATTTCTAGTCTAGCAATAGATAACAACCAGATTATAATTAGTTGGCTACCCAAATACAATCAGCAAGCAATCAATATAAGCATTAAATATGGGAAATACAAGCAACTTCAATTAGAGAATTGGATAACAATTTCTTGCAAAATCAACTCACAAAAACCATATCAAGGGCTTTGAAATCACCCTCAACCAATTCAGATTCAGTTACACATGTTTAAGAACGTGGTAAATACAATACAACATGGAGACATTCCAGAAAATGAAAGGGAAGGGAAAAACTTAGCAAATTGATGTAATTCTCTTTGGATTGTAGTTCTTCCTCTTTCCAAGCTTCCGTTCTCCTTCAAGAACTCCAAGAGATGAAAGAATTCCAGAGCTTAAGCCTCCACCACGTTCTCCCCTCTTCAAGTTATGAAAATAAAACCCTAAAATGTGTTTAAATACTCTGCTACAGTAACCTGCTACAGTATCCCGTATTATACATGCTACAGTGATTTGTGGAATTACATTTCTACACTTCTCACACTGTTTTGATTACAACTTTTGTACACTGAATGGATTTATAAACCGTAAATTTCTCCAGAAAATAGACTTCGAGAGCTTTCCAACGGTATATAACATGTCATCGGTTCATTGTATATCAATACAATTAAATCCGAGAAGATCACTGACTAGCAGAGGTGAAAATGAAGGGTTTTACTCCATTTTTGTGCAAGTTGCTCCAAAACTCCTACAAACATCAAAACCACACAAAAACATAAAAATACCAAGGAATATAGCAAAGAAACATGGACGAATTGATATAAAAGTAATACATAAATAGACACCTATCAAAGCATTACGATGAGAAAGATAGGTTGATCTAAGCAATAATCACACAAGCTCGGATTATTTAACCTAGGTTGTATTTTCCAATTGCAATCTCTGATCACAATTTTGCTACTAAGGATTAGAAATTCATGACAATTACGGATGAAGATTTCTAATCTAGCAATAGACAACAACAGATTATATTCAGTTGGCCATTCCAAATACAATAAGTAAGCAATCATAAGCATTAGATATGTGAAAATACAAGCAACTTCAATTAGAGAATTGGGATAACAACTTCTTGCACAATCAACTCACAAAAACCATATCACGGGCTTTGAAATCACCCTCAACCAATTCAGATTCAGTTACACATGTTTAAGAACGTGGTAAATACATACAACATGGAGACATTCCAGAAAATGAAAGGGAAGGGAAAAACTTAGCAAATTTGATGTAATTCTCTTTGGATTGTAGTTCTTCCTCTTCCCAAGCTTCCTTTCTCCTTCAAGAACTCCAAGAGATGAAAGAATTCCAGAGCTGAAGCCTCCACCACGTTCTCCCCTCTTCAAGTTATCAAAATAAAACCCTAAAATGTGTTTAAATACTCTGCTACAGTGAATTGCTACAGTGCCCCGTATTGTACATGCTACAGTGACTTGTGGAATTATATTTCTATACATCTCACACTGTTTTGATTAGAACTTTTGGTACACTGAATGGATTTATAAACCGTAAATTTCTCCAGAAAATAGATTTCGAGAGCTTTCCAACGGTATATAATATGTCGTTGGGTTCATTGTATATCAATAAAATTAAATCCGAGAAGATCACTGACTAGCAGAGGTGAAAATGAAGGGTTTTACTCCATTTTTGTGCAAGTTGCTCCAAAACTCCTACAAACAGCAAAACTACACAAAAACATAAAAATACCAAGGAATATAGCAAAGAAACATGGACGAATTGATATAAAAGTGATACATAATTAGACACCTATAGTCTCTTACCAATGGAAAGGAGTATCATTGATGCTGCTAGTGGTGGAGCACTAGTTAATAAAACACCGAACGTGGCAAGACGTTTGATTAGTGCCATGGCAGCGAACTCCCAACAATTCAGCAGTCAATTTGAGCCACAACTACCAAAAAGAGTAAATGAGGTAAGTACTTCAAATATTGAACATCAACTTTGTGAACTTACCTCTCTTGTAAAAAAATGGCTGTAGGACATATGCAGCAATCTTATGCATGTGGAGTATGTTCTGCCATGGACCATCCAACCGACATATGTCCAACTTTGCAAGAAGGAGATACAGAACAAGCCAATGCCATGGGTGGATTTCCAGGACAACCAAGGCAAAGGTATGACCCTTTCTCCAATACTTACAATGCTGGATGGAGAGATGACCCTAATTTAAGATATGCGAATCGTCAACCAATTGTCCCAAATGCCATACCAAATCGACCACCAGTTTTCAATCAACCAAGGGTGCAGCAACCATTTCAAGCACAACCACTACCAACGCCACAACCAGCACCGCAACCAGCTCCACAAAATTCAGGTACGTCTCTCGAGGATATTATTAAAGCACTTGCCACTAACACAATGCAATTTCAGCAGGAAACTAGGGCAAGTATCCAAAACCTGGAAAGTCAAATAGGACAATTGGCCACTAACATGAGCAAATTTGAGAGTCAAAACTCAGGAAAATTACCATCTCAGCCAGTGATCAATCCAAGAGAGAATGCTAGTGCTGTAACTTTGAGAAGTGGAAAGCAATTGGAGATTCCACCAAAGAAATCACAAATAGATGAAGGGGATGATACCACTTCTACCATGAACAAAACATCCACTTCTAAGGTAAATCCTAAAATTTTCATTCATTCATATGTTACCCCTCCACCATTTCCCAGCAGATTTGCAAAATCAAGGAAGGAGGAACAAGAACAAGAAATCCTGGAAACTTTTCGCAAGATCGAGGTAAACATACCACTTCTGGATGCTATCAAGCAAGTGCCTCGTTATGCAAAATTTCTCAAGAGTTATGCACCAACAAGAGGAAGTTGAAAGGAAATGAGAAGATAAGTGTGGGGGAAAATGTTTTAGCTGTATTGCAAAGAAAAATTCCTCCGAAATGCAAAGATCCAGGTACGTTCACCATTCCATACACCAATGGTAATACCAAGTTTGAAAGAGCTATGTTAGATTTAGGAGCATCTATTAATGTCTGCCATATTCTATTTATGCTTCTTTTGAATCTTGGACCTCTTGCGGAAACTGGTATGTAATTCAACTTGCTAATCTTCTAATGCATATCCCAAGGGAGTTGTAGAAGATGTGCTTGTGCAGGTGAATCAATAGGTATTTCCAGCAGACTTTTATGTTCTTGAAATGGAGGATGAGACATCTCCCAATCCAACACCGATTCTTTTGTGGAGACCATTCTTGAAAACTGCCCGAACTAAGATTGATGTTCATGATGGCACTCTTACCATGGAATTTGATGGCGAGGTGATTCGTTTCAATATTTTTGAGGCAATGAGGTACCCTAGTGACTTGCATTCTGTTTTTGTAGTGGATGTTATCGATTCTTTGGCACAACAACTTTTTGAGTTAACTCGCAAGGATGCATTGGAAGTAGCCATTAGTGAGCACATAGGGGCAGAAAATTCCATAGAATCGAGGAAGTTGATACAAGTGTCTCAAGAAGTGGAGGAAGCTGTGGCAAGCTTGGATGAGACTATAGCTATCATCACAAATAGGTATGATGTTTCGTACATTGAATTGCCTTTATCTAATGAGAAACTTTTTCCTTCTGTGATGAAAGCACCTGCCTTGGAGCTTAAGCCTCTTCCAGATCATTTGAAACATGTATTCTTGGGTGAGAAGGATACTTTTCCAGTCATAATAGCCAAGGGCCTTACACCATTGCAAGAAGAGAAACTCATCCGAGTGCTTCGAGATCACAAAACAGCCATTGGGTGGACAATTGCTGACATCAAAGGTATTAGCCCAGCCATATGCATGCACCGTATCTTATTAAAAGAAGGATCCAAGCCTGCTAGAGAAGCACAGCGGAGGTTGAATCCTCCCATGATGGAAGTTGTCAAGAAAGAAATCCTGAAATTGTTAGATGTGGGTGTGATTTATCCAATTTCGGACAGCAAGTGGGTGAGTCCCTGTCTCTTATACACATCTAGATGTGTATAAGAGACAGGTGTTACGGTGGTTAAGAATGACAATAATGAGCTAGTTCCCACTCGTATCCAAACTGGCTGGCGAGTTTGTATTGATTATCGAAAGCTAAATACAGTAACTCGCAAGGATCACTTTCCTTTGCCATTCATTGATCAAATGCTGGAGAGATTAGCAGGTCATTCTCATTATTGTTTTCTTGATGGCTATTCAGGATATAATCAGATTGTCATTGCCCTGAGGATCAAGAGAAAACTACATTCACATGCCCATTCCCGGTACATTTGCTCTCGAACGCCATGCCATTCGGTCTTTGCAATGCCCCTGCCACTTTCAAAGGTGTATGCAAGTATTTTCTCTCTTTATGTTGAGAACATTATTGAGGTAATTTATGGATTAATTTAGTGTTTTTGGTGATTCTTTTGATAAATGCCTTGACAACCTTGATAAGTGTCTATTTATATATCATTTTCATATCAATTCGTCCATGTTTCTTTGCTATATTCCTTGGTATTTTTATGTTGTTGTGTGGTTTTGATGTTTGTAGGAGTTTTGGAGCAACTTGCACAAAAATGGAGTAAAACCCTTCATTTTCACCTCTGCTAGTCAACCATCTTCTCGGATTTAATTGTATTGATATACAATGAACCCGATGACATATTATATACCGTTGGAAAGATCTCGAAGTCTATTTTCTGGAGAAATTTACGGTTTATAAATCCATTCAGTGTACCAAAAGTTGTAATCAAAACAGTGTAAGAAGTGTAGAAATGTAATTCCACACATCACTGTAGCATGTACAATACGGGACACTGTAGCACGTTACTGTAGCAGAGTATTTAAAACACATTTTAGGGTTTTATTTCATAACTTGAAGAGGGGAGAACGTGGTGGAGGCTTCAGCTCTGGAATTCTTTCATCTCTTGGAGTTCTGAAGGAGAAAGGAAGCTTGGAAAGAGGAAGAACTACAATCCAAAGAGAATTACATCAAATTTGCTAAGTTTTTCCCTTCCCTTTCATTTTCTGGAATGTCTCCATGTTGTATTGTTTTTACCACGTTCTTAAACATGTGTAACTGAATCTGAATTGGTTGAGGGTGATTTCAAATCCCCTGATATGGTTTTTGTAAGTTGATTGTACAAGAAGTTGTTATCCAATTTTCTAATTGAAGTTGCTTGTATTTTCCCATGTCTAATGCTTATGATTGCTTGCTGGATTGTATTTGGGTGGCCAACTGGATATAATCTGGATATTGTCTATTGCTAGACTAGAAATCTTGATCCGTAATTGTCTTGAATTTCTAATCATTAGTAGCAAAATTGTGATCCGAGATTGCAATTGGAGAATATAACCTAAGTTAAATAATCCGAGCTTGTGTGTTTTATTGCTTAATCAATGATGCGTCGAAACTAGCAAGTATACTAGTCGCACAAGTAATAAAGTGATGAGTAAGATATCGTTCCCACGAGGATTGATTCTAATTGAATTTGTTATTCGAAAGCAACAATAAACTAAATGAGGGGGGGTTTTGTTGATTGATTAACTAGATGAAATATTAATGCAAGTAAAGAATAACAAACCAGAAAGTTAATTTGAGTGAAAACTCAATGAGAGAAACCTGGTTAAGGGATCCTTCTCTGCCACAAGATATGGATTTGCTAATTAATCATAGAATTGTCATCCAATTACACCATTGAAATTATCAACCGTAGATAACAACAAGCTCTGTTATCCCAATCTTTCTTACTTTGTTGTTAAACAAAACAGGCTCTTTGTTTAATCTCTATCCATTAAACAACCTAGAACAAGCTCTCTAAATTTAATTCAATGGATGCATTATGAAAAGTAAGACAGTTTGATCTAAGCAATAAACACACAAGCTCGGATTATTTAACTTAGGTTATATTCTCCAATTGCAATCTCTGATCACATTTTTGCTACTAATGATTAGAAATTCAAGACAATTACGGATCAAGATTTCTAGTCTAGCAATAGACAATATCCAGATTATATTCAGTTGGCCACCCAAATACAATCCAGTAAGCAATCATAAGCATTACACATGGGAAAATACAAGCAACTTCAATTAGAGAATTGGATAACAACTTCTTGCACAATCAACTTACAAAAACCATAACAGGGGCTTTGAAATCACCCTCAACCAATTCAGATTCAGTTACACATGTTTAAGAACGTGGTAAATACAATACAACATGGAGACATTCCAGAAAATGAAAGGGAAGGGAAAAACTTAGCAAATTTGATGTAATTCTCTTTGGATTGTAGTTCGTCCTCTTTCCAAGCTTCCTTTCTCCTTCAAGAACTCCAGGAGATGAAAGAACTCCAGAGCTGCAGCCTCCACCACGTTCTCCCCCCGTCAAGTTATCAAAATAAAACCCTAAAATGTGTTTAAATACTCTGCTACAGTCACCTGCTACAGTGTTCTGTATTATACATGCTACAGTGATTTGTGGAATTACATTTCTATACTTCTCACACTGTTTTGATTACAACTTTTGGTACACTGAATGGATTTATAAACCGTAAATTTCTCCAGAAAATAGACTTCGAGGGCTTTCCAACGGTATATAACATGTCATCGGGTTCATTGTATATCAATACAATTAAATCCGAGAAGATCACAGACTAGCAGAGGTGAACATGAAGGGTTTTACTCCATTTTTGTGCAAGTTGCTCCAAAACTCCTACAAACATCAAAACCACACAAAAACATAAAAATACCAAGGAATATAGCAAAGAAACATGTACGAATTGATATGAAAATGATATATAAATAGACACTTATCAAATTCCCCCACACTTAAACTTTGCTAGTCCTCGAGCAAATATAACGATATGAAACAAAACTAAACCGAAACAGAATCACAGAAAAATTAAAACACACAAATGCTTCAACTTGCAAATAGGCCTCAAAGATTGTACTTAATTACAACCCAAGGAAAACTTCAAAATAATGCACTTGATCAAGAATTTCATCTCAATGATTAGTTTCGCTTCACTTCAATTCCTCAAGTGTGTGTGTGTAGAGCCATTCTCACCTAATCACTTGTAACCCGGATGAGTTTATGCATAAAAATGAATCATATTTAATAGTGAATATGTGTGTATAAATGACTCCATGCCCTGTGATACGTTGAAACTAGCAGTATCCTAGTCCGCACAAGTAATAAAGTGATGAGTGAGATATCGTTCCCACGAGGTTGATTCTAATTAAATTTGTTATTTTTCAGCAACAATAAACTAAATATGGGGGGTTTTGTTGAATGATTAATTAAACTGAATACGAAGGCAAATAAAGAATAACACAACACAATATTAAATGAATTGAAAAATTCAATGAGAGGCACTTGGTTAAGGGTTCTTTCTCTGCCACAAGATATGAATTTGTGAATTAACATAGAATTGTAATCCAATTACAGCATTGACGTTATCAACCGTAGATAACAACAAGCTCTGTTATCCCAATCTTTCCTTACTTTGTTGTTAAATAAAACAAGCTCTTTATTTAATCTCTATCCATTAAACAACCTAGAACAAGCTCTCTAAGTTTAATTCAATGGAAGCATTACGATGAGAAAGATAGGTTGATCTACGCAATAATCACACAAGTTCAGATTATTTAACCTAGGTTGTATTTTCCAATTGCAATCTCTGATCACAATTTTGCTACTAATGATTGGAAATTCAAGATAATTACGGATCAAGATTTCTAAATCTAGCAATAGACAACAACCAGATGATATTCAG
>SNVD02005738.1:0-103843 GCA_013180625.2 Boswellia sacra
AAAGTCGAGGCTTTAGAGATGAAAAAGAGTGGTCATTTGAAATCTATTCAAGAAAATGTCTGTAACATTTGTGATGACAATGACCATTCTACTGATGATTGCCCAACTTTGCCTGCCTTTAGGGAATGTCTCCATGAGCAAGCCAATGCCTTGAACACTTTCAAAAGGCCAAATCACAATTCATACTCACAAACCTACAATCCTGGTTGGAGAAATCATCCAAATCTTAGTTGGAAAAATGATAATCATGCACAATCTTCACAAGTCCCTTTTCAAACACGAAAAAATTTTCAAAATTCTCATGATCATGCATATGCTCCTCCTCTTAGGAATGACTTTGAAGAGACATTGCATTCATTCATTACAGAGCAAGAGACTTTCAATAGTCAAACTGCTCAAACATTAGCAAATTTGTCAGAAACTCTTCCAAAATTTGTATCTACATTTAGCATCCAAGAGAAGGGAAAATTTCCTTCTCAAACATTGCAAAACCCCAAAGATCAATCTAACTCAAATGCAGGAAGTTCAAGTAACCAGTACTTTGACCAAGCCAGCAATCATGACCCTTGCAATGGTAAGATGTTGAAAACGACATTCCTGACCCTTGTGAGAAAAGAAGAAGAATCGAGCTCTAAAGGGCGGATAAGAGGTTACCAAACCAACACACTAGCGAAGAGGAAACCAATCCTCATCTGTGCCCTCCATTTCCTCAAGCATTGCTACACAAAGACAACTCACATAATTTTGCAATCTTTTAATTTCAAACAGTAAAGGTCAACTTCCCTTGCTTGATGTGGATCAAACATGAATCCTTCTTACATGCAAATTTTTGAAAGACTTGTGCACTGTGTGAAAAGAAAATGCTAGTAATGTGAAAAGAAGGCCTTTCTAGCTGAGCAGGTAAGTGCTATTATTCAAAATAATAATACAGTGAAATATAAGGATCCAGGTTGTCCTACAATTTCATGTGTTATTGGAGACCATAAAATTGAACAAGCTTTACTTTATCTTGGTGCTAGTGTGAATTTGCTTCCATACTCGGTTTTTCAAAAACTCAATCTAGGTGAGTTAAAACCGACTTCTGTGACTCTTTTGTTTGCTGATAGATCAATTAAAGTACCAAGAGGAGTAGTAGAAGATGTATTAGTTCAAGTCAATAAATTCATTTACCCAGTGGATTTTATCGTCTTGGACACACAACCAGTAGAAGTAAGCAATTCAATTCCTGTTATTTTAGGGCATCCATTTCTAGCTACCTCTAATGCTTTGATTCATTTGCAGGAATGGATCATGAAGCTATCATTGGGAACATCGACTTAGGGAGATTTTTGGTTTTAACTATGTGCAAACAACCAAATGAAGAAGAAGATGAAGTTGATAAAGCCAATGTAATTGAATCTATTGTGGAAGATCACATCCAAAAGGGAGTTCTTCTGACCCTTTGGAAACTTCTCTAGTGAATTCATTAGAATCAAGCATGGAACTAGAGTCTGATCTTTCTGATATATGCTCTTTATTGGATTGTGCACAGGTGATGGAAAAAGGCCCAAAATCAAGATTTGAAGAATTGGGGCAAATGAATGAAAGCAAGGAAGATGAAGCTCCCAAGTTAGAATTGAAGCCCTTACCTGAAGGACTGAAATATGCATATCTTGGGGAGAATCAGACATATCCAGTGGTAATTTCTTCATCCCTCACATGCGAGCAACAAGGTAAGTTGATAGAAGTACTTAAAAGGCATAAAAATGCAATCGGGTGGACTTTAAAAGATATAAAAGGCATTAACCCTTTAATTTGCACACATAGAATACATTTAGAGGAAAATGCCAAAACATCCCAACAACCTCAAAGAAGATTAAATCCACATATGAAAGAGGTTATTAGGGCTGAAGTTCTCAAACTACTTGATGTGGAAATTATCTATCCTATTTCTGATAGTAAGTGGGTAAGCCCTACACAAGTAGTACCTAAGAAATCTGGCATTACATTAGTTAAAAATGAAAAGGGTGAATTATTGCCAACTCGTGTCTCATCTAGTTGGAGGATGTGCATTGATTATAGAAAATTAAACGCTGTCATTAGAAAAGACCATTTTCCCTTACCTTTCCTTGACCAAATTCTTTAAAGAGTAGCAGGACACCCCACCCCTACTACTGCTTTCTTGATGGATACTCAGGCTATTATCAAATTCCCATTGCACTCGAAGACCAAGAAAAGATCACATTCACGTGCCCCTTCGGCATTTTTGCATTTAGGAGAATGCCTTTTGGACTTTGTAATGCCCCAGCCACTTTTCAAAGATGCATGTTAAGCATTTTCAGTGATATGGTTGAGCATTGTTTAGAAGTTTTTATGGATGATTTAACTGTCTTTGGAAACTCTTTTGACAATTGTCTTGAAGACTTAGAAAAAGTCTTAAAAAGGTGTGTAGAAAAAGGTCTTATTTTGAATTGGAAAAAATGTCATTATATGGTCACTTCAGGAATTGTCTTAGGTCATGTAGTGTCTTCTAAAGGAATTGAAGTGGACAAAGCAAAAGTGGAATTAATTTCCCATTTGCCTCCACCAAAACAGTTAAAGAGGTTCGTTCATTTTTAGGGCATGCTGGATTTTATAGGAGGTTCATAAGAAATTTTAGTGCTATATCTAAACCTCTTTGTAACCTCTTAATAAAAGATACTTCGTTTGAATGGACTCAAGAATGTCAAAATGCCTTTGATAAATTAATTGGACTTTTAACAACTGCTCCAGTTATGCAATCTCCTGATTGGTCCTTACCTTTTGAATTGATGTGTGATGCAAGTGACTATGCTGTTGGTGTTGTCTTAGGACAAAGAAAAGAAGGTAAGCCTTATGTCATATACTATGCAAGTAGGACTTTAAATGATACGCAAATGAATTACACAACAACTGAAAAAGAACTACTTGCAGTAGTATTTGCATTGGACAATTTTCGTTCTTATTTAATTGGTTCTCTCATAATTGTTTACACTGACCATGCAGCTGTGAGATATTTAATGTCTAAACAGGATGCAAAACCTAGATTGATACGGTGGATCTTATTGCTCAAAGAATTCAACATCACAATAAAGGATAAGAAAGGAGCCGAAAATGTCGTTGCTGATCATCTTTCAAGACTAACGACAGAGACATTAATTGAAACTTCACCTATCAATGATTCTTTTCCTGATGAATTTTTATTTTTCGTTGCTACTGTACCTTTGTTTGCTAACATTGTAAATTTTCTTGCGACAGGGAAAATGCCACCTCATTGGAATACTCAAGACAAAAGAAAATTTTTAACCGAGGTGAAAAATTTTTACTGGGATGATCCGTATCTTTCAAATATTGTCCGGATCAAATAATAAGAAGATGCATACCCGACAATGAGGTCATTAACTTTTGTCATTCCGAAGCATGTGGAGGACATTTTTTATCTAGAAAAGTAACTGCTAAAATCTTGCAATGTGGATTTTATTGGCCCACCTTATTTAAAGATGCACATGCATTTTGCAAAACGTGTGAAAATTGTCAAAAATTGGGATCCATTTCAAAAAGAAACATGATGCCTTTGAATCCCATTCTTGTTGTTGAAATCTTTGATTGTTGGGGTATTGATTTTATGGGACCCTTTCCACCGTCATTTTGTTTTGTGTATATCCTTGTTGCAGTAGACTATGTTTCAAAATGGGTCGAGGTAATTCCATGTCGAAACAATGACCACAAAAAAGTTGTCAAATTCTTGAAAGAGAATATCTTGAGTAGATTTGGAATTCCTCGAGCCATTATTAGTGATGGGGGTATGTATTTTTGTAATAAACCATTTGAAATCTTAATGAAGAAATATGGAATAACCCATAAAATTTCTACACCTTATCACCCACAAACAAGTGGACAAGTTGAAATAGCTAATAGGGAGATAAAACAGATCTTAGAAAAAACGGTTAACCCAAATCGTAAAGATTGGTCTTTAAGACTTAATGATGCACTTTGGGCTTACCGAACTGCTTTCAAAACATCATTAGGAATGTCTCCTTATAGATTAGTTTACGGAAAACCTTGTCACTTGCCTGTGAAAATTGAGCATAAAGCTTATTGGGCCATTAAAACATTTAACACAAACTTGAATGATGCTTGCAAGTTACGTAAACTCCAACTGAGTGAACTTGAAGAAATCAGGAATGAAGCTTATGAAAACTCTAAAATCTACAAAGAAAAAATGAAGGTTTTTCATGACAAATTCATTGTTAGAAAATATTTTAAACCTTCACAAAAAGTTCTTTTGTATGATTCAAGATTGCACTTGTTTCCTGGTAAACTTCGGTCTCGTTGGACTGGGTCTTTCATTGTTAAAAATGTTTTCCCTCATGAAGCAGTTGAAATTGAGAACCCAAAGAATGGTAATGTGTTTAAAGTTAATGGACAACGATTAAAACCATTCTTTTAAAATTTTGACCAAATGAAGAGTCCATTACTTTAGTCGATCCTTTTTAAGGATTGATTTTTCCCGGTCAAGTGGCGGATATGGTACTCCGTGACTTTTAAAGTCGGTTTTTCAGTTCCCTAAAAACTGTTGCTCACCTTGCATTCATTTTTCTTTCTTTTCTCGCATTTTCATATGGACACCATTCTCTCAAATCTGTACAAACATTTTCCCTCTCTTCCTCAAAATGATTTGCTTAAAATTTACAAAGCTCGCGCAGAAAGACTAAGGATGTTGATGGGTAAGGGTATGCCTGTCGAAGTAAGATGGTTAATTGAAACCAAGGTCCGATTTTCTTATGAATTTTCAGCTAATCTTGTTTCTCACATGCCAGGTATGGGAAAAAGCTCTTACACCAAAAAGCGAAGAGCGAAAAGGTTACAAGTTTGTCCCAAATGTGCAAGATGGACTTGTAACCAGCGTTGCCGCTCCTTGGGATATTTGTCTAATAATCGAGAGGATAAACTACAGTTCATCAAGAATGGACTGAGTAAGGAGTCTTTGGATGATATCCAAATGACTCTTGAGACGCATTCTTGTGGACTTGTGCAGCTAAAATTTTTAACTTGTGGACACAATTCCGAGATGAGCAGGAACGCTATAGTCTTGGGAATCTGACTCAAAACGACCCTGTTTGCCATTTTATAAGAAAACTGGATGGGAAGCATATCCCCAACTCATAGAAGGTGTTTAAGCCGTTTCTAGACGTAAAACCAGAGGAAGATGTGAGCCACAGTCACAACTACCTGTACATATGCATGCGTGCCATCATTTTTGATTTTTAATGCCTCATAGCTATCATTTTTGAATTTGTATCTTTTGTTTGACTTATGGTGTCTCATTTCATAATCTTTTTTTGAATTTCTATGCATAATTGTTGAATTTTTCAACAAGCAGCCGAGCTACCTATTTGGATGTCATCATTAGCATACCTTTTTACACTCCATAAATACCACATCACTTGTTCTCTTCTTCAGACATAGTTAGAGAGTTGCATAAACATGGAGGGAACTTCGAAACGTCGAATCCAAAAGATATGTGTATTCTGTGGATCTCGACCGGGTAAAAGTGAAGAGTATGTCGAGGCAGCAAATTATCTTGGTAGACTACTAGCTGAAAGAAAGATTCATGTGGTTTATGGGGGAGGTAGCCTCGGGTTAATGGGTTGTGTGTCAAGAGCTGCACGTGTAGGAGGTAGTCAAGTTTTAGGAGTTATTCCTAAAGCTTTGGCTATAGACAGCATTGTTGGAAAAACGGTTGGGCATGAGTTACAAGTCTCCTCTATGCATGAACGCATGGCACATATGCTCATCAATTCAGATGCCTTTATTGCTTTACCAGGTGGCTTTGGTACTCTTGAAGAAATTTTTCAAATTGCCTCTTGGGCTCAACTGAATCTCCATAAAAAACCCATAGGTTTGTTGAATGTTAACAATTTCTTTGATCCTTTAATAAGTTTTGTTGATGCAGCTGTAGAACAAAATTTTATCCCTCATTCGACGAGACAGATCCTTGTTTCTGCCACTTCTGCTGGCGAGTTACTTGACAAATTACAAGTATGAACCTGACCCAACTAGTACTCAAATTAATTGGGCAGGAGGGCAAAACAAAAAGTGCAAATTGGATCAGAATCTCCGTTTGTAATGTTTTCTTGTGCTTTATTTTATTTTATTTTATGAGTCTTTCAGGTCATCTCTCTTTAATAACAGAAGCTTCAGGTAATGTCTCTTATACTTTATCTCTCTACGTTTAAACATTGAGGACAATGTTTCATTTAGTTGGGGGGAGGGGAAGGATAGTAGACATAAGTGTGTCTTGAATTTTTCTAAAAAAAAAAAAAGCGAGTTAGTAATTAGATTCAGAGTGCGGCGTAAGGAGTTCAAATCCTCTTGAGACGCATTCTGGGTCAGGAGTGGCAGAGTAAGGAGGACCAGTTTGAACTCTTGAAACCCATTCTAACCAATTTGTCATTTTATTTTGATTTGGTGAACTCATTTTAGCTAACTTGATATTATTTAGTCTTGATTTTTGAATTTTATAACAAGGAGGTCTTATTCATTTCACTTTGAATTATTCAAATCTATGAACTCTCACAACATTATCATTTAATAAACTATTTGCTCATGTACTCGATAAGCAAGTATTCATGAACCTTTCTTCACACACACACATACTGATAGGTGTCTATTTATGTATTACTTTTATATCAATTCATCCATGTTTCTTTGCTATATTCCGTGGTATTTTTATGTTTTTGTGTGTTTTGATGTTTGTAGGAGTTTTGGAGCAACTTGCACAAAAATGGAGTAAAACCCTTCATTTTCACCTCTGCTAGTCAACCATCTTCTCGGATTTAATTGTATTGATATACAATGAACCCGATGACATATTATATACCGTTGGAAAGCTCTCGAAGTCTTTTTTCTGGAGAAATTTACGGTTTATAAATCCATTCAGTGTACCAAAAGTTCTAATCAAAACAGTGTGAGATGTATAGAAATATAATTCCCCAAGTCACTGTAGCATGTATAATACGGGGGCACTGTAGAAATTCACTGTAGCAGAGTATTTAAACACATTTTAGGGTTTTATTTGGATAACTTGAAGAGGGGAGAACGTGGTGGAGGCTTAAGCTCTGGAATTCTTTCATCTCTTGGAGTTCTTGAAGGAGAAAGGAAGCTTGGAAAGAGGAAGAACTACAATCCAAAGAGACTTACATCAAATTTGCTAAGTTTTTCCCTTCCCTTTCATTTTCTGGAATGTCTCCATGTTGTATTGTATTTACCACGTTCTTAAACATGTGTAACTGAATCTGAATTGGTTGAGGGTGATTTCAAAGCCCCTGATATGGTTTTTTGTAAGTTGATTGTGCAAGAAGTTGTTATCCAATTCTCTAATTGAAGTTGCTTGTATTTTCCCAGGTCTACTGCTTATGATTGCTTGCTGGATTGTATTTGGGTGGCCAACTGAATATAATCTGGATATTGTCTATTGCTAGACTAGAAATCTTGATCCGTAATTGTCTTGATTTCTAATCATTAGTAGCAAAATTGTGATCAGAGATTGCAATTGGAGAATACAACCTAAGTTAAATAATCTGAGCTTGTGTGTTTATTGCTTAGATCAACCTATCTTTCGTATCGTAATGCATCCATTGAATTAAATTTAGAGAGCTTGTTCTAGGTTGTTTAATGGATAGAGATTAAATAAAGAGCCTGTTTTATTTAACAACAAAGTAAGGAAAGATTGGGATAACAGAGCTTGTTGTTATCAACGGTTGATAATTTCAATGGTGTAATTGGATGACAATTCTACAATTAATTCGCAAATCCATATCTTGTGGTAGAGAAGATCCCTTAACCAGGTTTCTCTCATTGATTTTTTAATCTGTTTAAATTTGCATTGTGTTATTCTTTACTTGCATTAATATTTCATCTAGTTAATCAAACAACAAAACCCCCCATTTAGTTAATTGTTGCTGGAAATAACAAATTCAATTAGAATCAATCCTCGTGGGAACGATATCTTACTTATCACTTTATTACTTATGCGACTAGTATACTTGCTAGTTTCGAACGCATCACATACCTTGATGCATGATTGTGGGTGGCGAAATAAAATGTTGCAATATTCGAATTCTTTTATTTTGTTTAGGATAACAACAAAAGGAAGGGGAAAGTAAAAAAAAAAAACAAAGAGCAATTGTGGATAAGTTTGGTCTCGTAGCCTCCTTAATTCGAGCAATTAAGCCCGAGGGGTGCCTCAACACCTAATACCCTAAGACCAACTGGTTTGGGAGCTATTGGCCCAAAGCTCGCTACATGGATTGAGGAGAAAGCTTAATGGGATTGAACATTGCACTATCCACAAGTTTCTAAGCAAAAATAAAGCATCGGCAACCCGAGTCGTTAAGCTCGTAGGGGTGTCTTAACACCTAATGCCCTAAGGCCAGCTGGTCTGGGAGTCATTAGCCTAAGGCACGCTACATGGGTTAAAGATGCATTCTTTCAAAAAAAAAAAGAAGAGAAAAAGAAAGAAATATATATATATATATATATATATATATATATATATATATACATATAATGAATGAATGCTCCTTACCTAAGGTTGTTAGCCTTAACAAATGTTAGAACCGATATGGCTTCTTTCTAATAAGCCCCATAGTCATGTGTCAACTGAGCACAAAAAGAAGGTTTGTTGATATCTTGACTGAATGGTACATGAGTCATTTAAAAAAAAATGGTTGAGAGTTTGTTTATTTAGATAAAATCAAGGAGAATGCAATAATGACCACCTTGGATGTAAAATTCTATAAATCATTTCTAAATAATAACGCTTTAATTGCTAGGGACTAGCAATAAGTTGGTTGGGGGGTGTGATGAACACTTAAATATGTATGTTTAATAAGAGCTTAGTTCATCATATTGCATTAATAGTGTCATTAAATTCCTCAACTTAAGCATATTTGTAGTCTTTGCATCTTTGGAATTAACTTCCTCTTAATTTTGGTTTTGTTACAGGTTTGGTAAAATAGACAGAACTCTCTATTTATAGATCAGAATGGTGCAAAATCTTAATGTTTTGGAAAGCTGATTCAATTATCTACAAGATTGCATTTAACAAGTATCATCAAATTCGGGCTCTTAGTAGACCAAAATTTGGCTTGAAGTGAACCCATCTATAGTCTCAGCCCAGCTTGACCAGGCCTCAGTATTTGGACCGTATCTCTCAAAATACGTATCCAAATTGGGCAAATAAATATGTTCTAGAAAGCTGAGAGAAATATCTACAACTTTTTGTGAAGACGAATATGATGTAAAATGCTCATAATTCAAGGTCAAAATCAGTGGTCAAAGTTGGTTCACCTAATTACCCCAATTGTCAAAGTTGGTGCATCTAATATTTGACAATTATTTCTTTGTAATTTGACAAGTTTGCCCTTGAATGTATCTGTAAATAGAGGTGCCTTATGACCCATTAGGGCATCTTGGCTTTTGCTGGGATCTTGTATTGTGTTTCTCTCTTGTTTTAATGTTATTAATGAATTTCCTTTTTCTTGCATTTTTTGTTTTTTCTCTTATAATGTCTTTCTAATTTCTCTCTTGCTAAGGTGAAAGGGTGAAACCCTTGATATGAGAGTAAGGATTCTATAACCCTTAATATGTGCTTAATAATCATAATCTTATGTTGTTTATATGATTTATATTTATTTTCTTAATCAATCTTGACACCACTCGTAAAGTGGAAGTCTTGATCCATTGTAGACAATCCTTGGCACATCAAATGCTTGGACCCTTTCTAGATGTTGTATGGTTCTTTCTTACCAACACGAATCTAGTTAGGAACCTTGATTTGTTGTAGACATATGGAGATTGGCATATTGGATGCTTGAACCCATTTACAAGAAGTGGTATAAATATTGGTAACGAAGCAATATAATTCATATAACTAAAATGGGTTGTTTATCCTTATTTGAAATATCAAGGGCGGATCCCCTAACCTTAGCTCTCATTATTATTGTGTTAATTTCTCTTGTGTTTTAGTTATTCTTATTTATTAACTTGTTCTTTACTTATACTTGTTGATATTATCTTGTCACCTCTTCGAATCATCCATATCACATTTGCTTAGCTTATAATTTGTAACGCTTAAATTCCCTTCCTTGTGGATCTACCCCGGTCCTCAAACAGGGGAATTTTAATTCACTTCGACCTCCTATAACTTGGAAGTAGTTAATCTGATGCGTTCGAAACTAGCAAGTATACTAGTCGCACAAGTAATAAAGTGATGACTAAGATATCGTTCCCACGAGGATTGATTCTAATTGAATTTGTTATTCGAAAGCAACAATAAGCTAAATGAGGGGGGTTTTGTTGAATGATTAACTAAATGAACTAAGAATGCAAATGAAGAATAACAAAACAGAAAGTTAATTTGAGTGAAAAATCAATGAGAGAAATCTAGTTAAGGGATCCTTCTCAACCACAAGATATGGATTTGCGAATTAATTGTAGAATTGTCATCCAATTACACCATTGAAATTATCAACCGTAGATAACAACCAGCTCTGTTATCCCAATCTTTCCTTACTTTGTTGTTAAATAAAACAGGCTCTTTATTTAATCTCTATCCATTAAACAACCTAGAACAAGCTCTCTAATTTAATTCAATGGATGCATTACGATAAGAAAGATAGGTTGATCTAAACAATAAACACACAAGCTCGGATTATTTAACTTAGGTTGTATTCTCCAATTGCAATCTCTGATCACAATTTTTCTACTAAGGAGTAGAAATTCAAGACAATTACGGATCAAGATTTCTAGTCTAGCAATAGACAATATCCAAATTATATTCAGTTGGCCACCCAAATACAATCCAGCAGGCAATCATAAGCATTAAACATGGGAAAATACAAGCAACTTCAATTAGAGAATTGGATAACAATTCCTTGCACAATCAACTCACAAAATCCATATCAAGGGCTTTGAAATCACCCTCACCCAATTCAGATTTAGTTACACATATTCAGATAGAATACAAATACAATACAATATGGAGACATTCCAGAAAATGAAAGGGAAAGGGAAAACTTAGCAAATTTAATGAAATCTCTTAGGATTTGTAGTTCTTCCTCTTTCCAAGCCTTCAATCTCCTTCAAGAACTCCAAGAGATGAGAGAAATCCAAAGATGCAGCCTCCTCCACGTTTTCCCCTCTTCAAGTTATGAAAATAAAACCCTAAAATGTGTTTAAATACTCTGCTACAATGAATTGCTACAGTGACCCGTATTATACATGCTACAGTGGCTTGTGGAATTACATTTCTATACATCTCACACTGTTTTGATTACAACTTTTGGTACACTGAATGGATTTATAAACCGTAAAATTTTCCAGAAAATAGACTTCGAGAGCTTTCCAACGGTATATAATATGTCGTCGGGTTCATTGTATATCAATACAATAAATCCGAGAAGATCACTGACTAGCAGAGGTGAAAATGAAGGGTTTTACTCCATTTTTGTGCAAGTTGCTCCAAAACTCCTACAAACATCAAAACCACACAAAAACATAAAATACCAAGGAATATAGCAAAGAAACATGGACGAATTGATATGAAAATGATATATAAATAGACACTTATCAAAATCCCCCACACTTAGACTTTGCTAGTCCTCGAGCAACTACGACAATATGAAATAAAACTAAACCGAAACAGAATCAACAAAAAAATTAAAACACATAAATGCTTCATCTTGCAAATAGGCCTCAAAGATTGTACTTCATTATAACCCAAGGAAAACTTCAAAATAATGCACTTGATCAAGAATTTTATCTCAAAGATTAGTTTCGCTTCACGTCAATTCCTCAAGTGTGTGTGTGTAGAGCCATTCTCACCTAATCACTTGTAACCCGTATGAGTTTATGCTTAAAAATGAATCATATTTAATAGTGAAGATGTGTGTATAAATGAACTCCATAGGCCTGCTTTTCAAGTCACTCTCCACTAATGTAGACAAGCACAACACTAAGGATCAAGTAGGGCTTTATTAAGCTTGTAACGTTTGGCGTGGGTGAAGGTATGATAAAGGATAATAATTTGGCTCAAATCACCCACAAACACATAAATCATTCAAGATTATGTAGAGCTCACCCCTATAACACAATTTTATTTTAATTCACCAGGTTACTCCCCCAAACTTATTTAGAACACTTAATCTTCTTTTTTTTTTTTTCTCTTCTCTTCTTCTTCTTTTTTTTTGTAGAAAACAAAAGAAACTACACCCCCACACATTGTTGTTTCATTCTTTTTAAGAACACCCAAGGGTATAAAACTCTTTTTCTTTTCTTTTTCTTTTCTTTTTTTTTTTAACTGCAATTCCACTCCCCCACACTTAAACAATACATTGTCCTCAATGTTTAAGTACGTGGAAGATAAGTACAGATTTTTTTCTCTTCTTTTTTTTTTTTTTTACAAACATAATAAAACTCACTTGCATTGCTCATGGCACAATCCAACCTCCTCTAACGTCCTAAAACCAGAACATAGCTCAAAATGTAATTGCGAATGATTTACATGCTCATAGGTAAGGGATAAACTGTTTGGAACAAATTCAATTGAGATTATGAAATCTTTTAGTGAGTTAACAAAGAAAAAGGTTTACAGAGGCTCAAAGGGGTAACTAGGGATCATTTTTAGTCAAGGTTGGCTCTTAAGGCTCAAACGATCCAAAGATGGCCTAAATCATTTTCCTAATGTTGCACAGTCTAGGATTTCGCCTCGAGTGACCATCAAACAAGTTCTAGAATTCATTAAAATCTGAAGAAACACTTAAATTACATAAACTTTCTCTAAGTAAACAAATAACTCAGTGATAATGGCTCGGTGCTCAATTGTGTGCAAGGAATCAAAGGTAAAGCAAAAACTAATTAACATTTCAAGCACAAAGATCCATTCATCATTTATCATTTTTCAAGAGTTATTCTCAATTCAATCATTGCCTTATCATTGGCCATAAAATGCAAGAGAAGAGGTACGTGGCGTTGTTACACCTGAGTCAAGATTGTATATTTCAACAATCCTTAGGACCAGTAGCCCGCAGACTTAATGTTTCCAGCCTATATACCTTTATTATGAAAGAACAAAACAAGAAACAAGACACTTCAAACAACATAAGAAGAAAGAAAAAAGAGAAGAGAACACCAAACAAACATGCAAAAAGAAAACAATAACAACTACAGATTTAATGTCGAGAGAATGCGTTTCAAGGGTTAAAGTGAAACCCCATATTCCTGTTCATTCTCAAGCTGTTTCCACAATTTATTTATTAATCGAAACTGATAAAGACCGAAAAAAACACATAACAACTTCTAATTACATAAACTAAACTTACTCATAAAATAACAAAGTCCAAACAGCCAGCAAACAAAAACAAGTCAGTTAGAAGGGGTCTAAAAAGTTTAGAAGTTAGCCTCCTTATTCAGCCATTATAGATTAAAGAGATCCATAATGCGTTTCAAGAGGACTTAAACTTTTTAAGCCACCACTCTAAAAACCAAGATTAGAAAAATATTACCTGGGAGGAAAGAAACAACCTGAAAAATCTCAAAATAAATAACATGAAAAACTTCAAATAAACACAATAAAAAGAAAGCAAACAAAAACGAAGCAAACCAGCAAATAGAGATTACAGATGGAGTGTTATATCCAGTTTACGCCTCTTATTGCCTTCTCCAAACCAATCAATCCGAGCTGTTGTTGGATCAGGCGAATAGACGAATTCTTGTAGTTGGTCAATTAACTCCCCTGCCGTTGAAGCTGTAACAAGGAATTTGTGCCTCGCTTTTGGAATTTTTGGTTGTGGACACTCAAATATTTTTTCTACAGCTTGATCAAGAAAAGAAAAACACACCATCAAAAAAAGTTATTAACATTTAACAAACCAATGGGTTTTTTTATGGATGTTTAGCTGTGCCCAAGAGGTGATTTGAAATATCTCCTCTAATGTGCCATAGCCACCGGGTAAAGCTATAAATGCATTGGACTTAACAACCATATGTGCAATACGCTCATGCATGCTAGAGACTTGTAACTCTTCTCCGATTGTGTTGCCTACGATATCTCGCACAGCTAATGGTTTAGGGATAATGCCGAGAACTTTACTTCCTCCCAAGGATGCAGCTGTCGTCACACACCCCATTAACTCAAGACTACCCCCTCCATAAATCAAATGAATACCCCTCGCAGCTAATGTCCTACCAAGATCAAGAGCTGCTGTTGTAAACTCTCCAGCTTTACCAAATTGCGATCCACAAAATACGCATATATTTTGGAATCGCCGAATTGGTGTTTTCTCCATTTCTACAAGTGCTCTAACCTTGTGTAAGACAATGATGCACGTTAGGTAATATACTTTTCAAGTGTAAGACAGGTTATAATAATGACATTTTGAAAATATGGAGAATGGATATATACACACATAAAACTCTCAAATTTGATACATGGGGACATAATTTCGGTGGGGGTTGCTCGATGCAGATTTATCGCCCCGAAATTTGAAAAAATAGATATGCTTCAGTGGGGTTTGACAAAACCTCCACACTTGTCGCCCACTTGTGCATGAAAATGGGATAAACTTTCGGTGGGGTTGAAAAAACCGCCACCCTTGTCTCCCACGTGAAGCATGACAATTCGAATATACTTTCGATGGGGTTTTGACAAAATTCGCCACACTTGTCTCCCACGTGAAGCATGAAACTTAAAGATATACTTTCGGCGGAGGTGTTTAAAAAAACCTCCACACTTGTCTTCCACGTGTGCTTATTATCATGGGGTAGTCATCTGTTTGGTCAAAAAGAAAACTTGAATTAAACAACAAAACAAAATCACCAGATTGCACCTACCCCTTGACCGAAAACGACACAGAGAAACAACAACCACAAAAACAAACATGATAATCAATCAAAGAAACGCGAAAGAAATAAAATTGCGACATACAACACACATTCAAATATACAAGTAGTTGTGATTGTGGCTCACATCTTCCTCTGGTTTTACGTCCAGTAACGGCTGAAACGCCTTCTATGAGTCGGGGATTTGCTTCCCATCCAGTTTTCTTATAAACTGGCAAACAGGGTCGTTTTTAGTCAGATTCCCTAGACTATAACACTGCAATTCATCACGAAATTGTGTCCATAGATTAAGCAATTCACGCTGAACAAGTCCACAAGAATGTGACTCGAGAGTTAACAAAACATTATCCAGCGACTCATTACTCAAACCATTCTTAATAAATGAAAGTTTATCTTCTCTATTCCTGGACGCAAAACCTAATGAACGACAAGTCTGGTTACAATTCCATCTAGCACATTTATAACATACTTGTAACCTTTTCGCTCTTCGCCTCTTGGCGTAGTAGCTCTTTCCTAGACCAGGCATGTATTTTGCGAGATTAATGTCCGGCTCACCGGACAATCTCACCTTGGCTTCGATAAGCCATCGGATATCAGCAGGCACATTTAGGAGCATCAATGCCCAAAGTCTAGTCATCCGTACTTTATAAATTTTGAACACAGCATTTTGAGGAAGTGAAGGAAAATATTTACGAAGGTTCGACAGAAAGATATCGGCATCGATTGAAGAGAAGAAAAGGAGAGATATTACCGATAATGCGATTGAGTCTGTTCTTCTCCAAAATGTGCACGTTTCAAACCTTCGGGCAATGGCTTCAGCTTCCGTTTAGATGTTTCCACAAGCTGCTGCACAAATGAGCTCAAAGCACAGAGTAATCAAATTGAACAAAAGAAAGGAAAAGAAAAGAGCAGAAACGAAACTAAAGACACATAAAAGAGATAACAACACAATAACAAACAAAAGTCAAAAACAAGTAAAAAAATATAAAAACAAATGAGACAGATGGCAAAGGAGAGATAAAACCTGATCAATTTGATGGCCCATGAAAGGAATCTTCTCGAGACACAAAAATCGATCATTATTACCTCATTTTATTTTTCTTTTTTTTTTCAAAAACATTGGGTTGCCTCCCAATAAGCGCTTGGTTTAACGTCCTCAGCCTGACGTTGGTTCCATCATGGGAGGATCCAATTTCGTTGTGCTTCTCTAATGGGCTTGGATCCCTCTTCTAACAAGATACGGTCCATGCATATGGATGGGCCTTGGATGTCAACAATTGTCCACTCAATAGCTATTTTGTGATCTGTAAGTATTCGGACGAGTTTCTCTTCTTGTATTCATGCAAGGCCCATTTCCATTGTAACTCGCAAAGTATCATTCTCACCCAAGAATCCATGATTCAAATGATCTGGAAGTGACTTAAGCTCCAAGGTATTGGCTTTCATCACAGAAGGAAGAAGTTTCTCATTAGATAAAGGCAATTCAATGTACGAAACATCATACCTATTTGTGGTGATAGCTATAGTCTCATCCAAGCTTGTCACAGCTTCCTCCACTTCTTTAGACACTTGTATCAGCTTTCTTGGTTCTTTGAAACTTTCTATCCTTATGTGTTCACTAATAGCAACATCCACTCCATTCTTGCGAGTTAACTCAAAACAATGTTGTGGCAAATAATCAATAACGTCAACTGCAAAAACAGAATGTAATTCATTGCCTCAAAAACATTGAAAACGAATCACCTTGCCATCGAATTCCATGGTGAGAGTGCCATCATGAACATCAATCTTAGTTCGAGCAGTTTTCAAGAATGGTCTCCCCAAAAGAATTGGTGTTGGATTAGGAGATGTCTCATCCTCCATTTCAAGAACATAGAAGTCTGCTGGGAAAACCAATTGATTCACATGCACAAGCACATCTTCCATAACTCCCTTGGGATATGCATTAGAACGATCAGCAAGTTGAATGGTAATACCAGTTTCCACAAAAGGTCCAAGATTTAAAGAAGCATAAATAGAATATGGCATGATGTTAATAAATTCTTCTAAATCGAACGTAGCTCTTTCAAACTTAGTTTTACCAATGGTGAATGTAATGGTGAACGTACCTGAATCTTTGTATTTTGGAGGAATTTTTCTTTGCAATACAGCTGAAACATTTTCCCCCACACTTACCTTCTCATTTCCTTTCAACTTCCTCTTGTTGGTGCATAACTCTTTGAGAAATTTTGCATAACGAGGCACTTGCTTGATAGCATCCAGAAGTGGTATGTTTACCTCGATCTTGCGAAAAGTTTCCAGGATTTCTTGTTCTTGTTCCTCCTTCCTTGATTTTGCAAATCTGCTAGGAAAAGGTGGAGGAGTAACATATGAAGGAATATGGGTTTTAGGATTTACCTTAAAAGATGATGTTTTATTCATGGTGGGAGTGGTGTTATCCCCTTCATCAGTTTGTGATTTCTTTGGTGGAATCTCTAATTGCTTCCCACTTCTCAAAGTTACAGCACTAGCATTCTCTCTTGGATTGATCACCGGCTGAGAAGGTAATTTTCCTGAGCTTTGACTCTCAAATTTGCTCATGTTAGTGGCCAATTGTCCCATTTGATTTTCCAGGTTTTGGATACTTGCCCTAGTTTCCTGCTGAAATTGCATTGTGTTAGTGGCAAGTGCTTTAACAATATCCTGGAGAGACATACCTGAATTTTATGGAGCTGTTTGTGGTGCTGGTTGTGGTTGTGCTTGAAATGGTTGCTGCACCCTTGTTGATTGAAACCTGGTGGTCGATTTGGTATGGCATTTGGGGCAATTGGTTGATGATTCCCATATCTTAAATTAGGGTGATCTCTCCATCCAGCATTGTAAGTATTGGAGAAAGGGTCATACCTTTGCCTTGGTTGTCCTGGAAATCCACCCATGGCATTGGCTTGTTCTGTATCTCCTTCTTGCAAAGTTGGACACATGTCGGTTGGATGGTCCATGGCAGAACATACCCCACATGCATAAGATTGCTGCATATGTCCTACAGCCATTTTTTTTACAAGAGAGGTAAGTTCACAAAGTTGTTGTTCAATGTTTGAAGTACTTACCTCATTTACTCTTTTTGGTAGTTGTGGCTCAAATTGACTGCTGAATTGTTGGGAGTTCGCTGCCATGTCACTAATCAAACGTCTTGCCACGTTCGGTGTTTTATTAACTAGTGCTCCACCACTAGCAGCATCAATGATACTCCTTTCCATGGGTAGGAGACCCTCATAGAAATATTGAATTAGGAGTCCATCACCAATTTGGTGGTTTGGACAGCTAGCACATAACCTCTTAAATCTCTCCCAATATTCATGAAGTGATTCTCCATTGTGTTGTCGAATGCCACTAATATCTTTTCTAATATTTGTAACTTTCGAGGCTGGAAAGTATTTCTCCAAAAAGAGTTTACTCATCTCATTCCAAGTGGTAATGGTACCTGGTGGTAGGTAGTATAACCAATCTTTTGCCGAATCTGCTAATGAGAATGGGAAAGCTCTCAATTTAATTTGCTCTTCAGAAACGCCGGTTGGCTTCATACTTGAGCATACCACATGAAATTCTTTGAGGTGTTTGTTCGGATCCTCTCCTGCAAAACCATGAAATGTAGGCAAGAGATGAATCAGTCCAGATTTAAGTTCAAAATCTATCTCAAAATTGGTGCTTATGCATAGCGGTTGTTGATCAATAATTGGAGCCGCTAACTCCTTAAGAGTCTGATCGTTTTCCATCGCCATTGCTTCCGATTCAGATTTGATTGAACTGCAAGAAGATGGGAGGGAAGTGTGTCATGCAAGGTCAAATTCTGGAGGTGGAGTTGAAATTGACCGATTTAGCCTTAAATTCGAGGATTGGAGAAACTCCTTAATTCTCTTAAGTCGTTGATCCGCTTCTCCCTCGGACATAAAAGCCTAAACACAAACAATCAGGAAATAACAATCAAGAATCAGTAGTAAAAACAGAATAACAAATTGATTAGAAAATAATCCCCGGCAACGGCGCCAAAAACTTGATGCGTTCGAAACTAGCAAGTATACTAGTCGCACAAGTAATAAAGTGATAAGTAAGATATCGTTCCCACGAGGATTGATTCTAATTGAATTTGTTATTCCAGCAACAATAAACTAAACAGGGGGGTTTTGTTGATTGATTAACTAAATGAAATAAGAATGCAAGTAAAGAATAACAAAACAGAAAGTTAATTGGAATGAAAATCAATGAGAGAAAGCTGGTTAAGGGATCATTCTCTACCACAAGATATGGATTTGCGAATTAATTATAGAATTGTCATCCAATTACAGCATTGAAGTTATCAACCGTAGATAACAACAAGCTCTGTTATCCCCAATCTTTCCTTACTTTGTTGTTAAATAAAACAGGCTCTTTATTTAATCTCTATCCATTAAACAACCTAGAACAAGCTCTCTAAATTTAATTCAATGGATGCATTACGATAAGAAAGATAGGTTGATCTAAGCAATAAACACACAAGCTCGGATTATTTAACTTAGGTTATATTCTCCAATTGCAATCTCTGATCACAATTTTGCTACTAATGATTAGAAATTCAAGACAATTACGGATCAAGATTTCTAGTCTAGCAATAGACAACAACCAGATTATATTCAGTTGGCCACCCAAATACAATCCAGCAAGCAATCATAAGCATTAAATATGGGAAAATACAAGCAACTTCAATTAGAGAATTGGATAACAATTCCTTGCACAATCAACTTACAAAAACCATATCAGGGGCTTTGAAATCACCTCAACCAATTCAGATTCAGTTACACATGTTTAAGAACGTGGTAAATACAATACAACATGGAGACATTCCAGAAAATGAAAGGGAAGGGAAAAACTTAGCAAATTTGATGTAATTCTCTTTGGATTGTAGTTCTTCCTCTTTCCAAGCTTCCTTTCTCCTTCAAGAACTCCAAGAGATGAAGAATTCCAGAGCTGCAGCCTCCACCACGTTCTCCCCTCTTCAAGTTATCAAAATAAAACCCTAAAATGTGTTTAAATACTCTGCTACAGTGAATTGCTACAGTGCCCCGTATTATACATGCTACAGTGACTTGTGGAATTATATTTCTATACATCTCACACTGTTTTGATTACAACTTTTGGTACACTGAATGGATTTATAAACCGTAAATTTCTCCAGAAAATAGACTTCGAGAGCTTTCCAACGGTATATAACATGTCGTCGGGTTCATTGTATATCAATACAATTAAATCCGAGAAGATCACTGACTAGCAGAGGTGAAAATGAAGGGTTTTACTCCATTTTTGTGCAAGTTGCTCCAAAACTCCTACAAACATCAAAACACACAAAAACATAAAAATACCACGGAATATAGCAAAGAAACATGGATGAATTGATATAAAAGTAATACATAAATAGACACCTATCACAATCCTTTTTCGGATGTGTCAATAATCATAACTTGGCTTCAGTTAAACATCTTAAATCAGCAGGAATACCCTTGCGCATCAATAACCTTAGTCTTTCAAGTCCAGCTTTGTAAATTTTAAGTAAGTTATCTTCAGGAAGAGAGTGAAAACGTGTTCACAAATTTAAGAGAATGGTATGCATTTGAAAAGAAAAAAAAAACAAGAGAAAAGAAAAGAAAATGAATGCAGGATGAGCAACAGTTTTTACGCAACTGAGAAACCAACTTCAAAAGCTACGAAGTATCGTATCCGTCACTTGAGCAAGAAAAATTAATCCTTAAAAAGCATCGCTTAAAGCAATAGACTCTTCATTTTGATCAAAATTTTCAAAGAATGGTTTTAACCGTTGTCCATTAATTTAAAAACATTACTAATCTTTGGAAACAATTCAATGGGAAAAAACATTTTTAACAACGAAAGGTCCAGTCCAACGAGAGCAAAGTTTACTAGGAAATAAATGCAATCTTGAATCATATAAAAGAAATTTTTGTGAAGATTCAAAAGATTTTCAAACAATGAATTTGTCATAGAAAACCTTAATTTTTTTCTTTGTGGATCTTAGAATTATCATAAGCCTCATTCCTAATTTCTTCAAGTTCACTTAGTTGGAGTTTAGGTAATTTGCAAGCATAATCCAAGTTTGTGTTAAATGTTTTAATAGCCGAGTAAGCTTTATGCTCTAGTTCTACATGCAAGTGACAAGGTTTCCTATAAACTACTCTATAAGGAGACATACCCAGTGATGTTTTGAAAACAGTTCGATAGTTTCAAAGTGTACATTAAGTCTCAGAGACCAATCTTTACAGTTTGGGTTGACCGTTTTCTCTAAAATTTATTTTATCTCCCTATTAGCTAATTCAACTTGTCCACTTGTTTATGGATGATAACGGGTAGAAACTTTATAGGTGATTCTATAGCTCTTCATTAAAGTTTCAAATGGTTTGTCACAAAAATGTGTACCCTCGCACTAATAATGGCTCAAGGAATTCCAAATCGTCACAAGATATTTGCTTCCAAGAATTTGATTACTATTTTGTGATCATTGTTCCGACATGGAATCGCCTCGACCTTTTTTGAGACATAGTCTACTACGATAAGAATGTACACAAAACCAAATGATGGTGAAAAAGGTCCCATGAAATCAATACCCCAATAGTCAAAAATTTCAACAATAAGAATGGGATTCAAAGGCATAATGTTTCGTTTTGAAATAGATCCTAATTTTTGACAATTTTCATAAGTTTTGTAAAATGCATGTGCATCTTTAAATAAGGTGGGCAAATAAAATCCATATTGCAAGATTTTTGTGGCTGTTTTTCTTGATGAGAAGTATCCCCTGCATGCTTTAGAATGACAAAAATTAATGATAGTACTTACCTTATTGTCAGGCATGTATCTTCTTAGTATTTTATCAAGATAATATTTGAAAAAATATGGATCATCCCAATAAAAATTTTTCACCTCAGTCAAAAACTTCTTTTTGTCTTGGGCACTCTAGTAAAGTGTCATTTCTCCTGTTGAAGAAAATTTACAATGTTAGCAAACCAAGAGATCATAATAACGTAGAATAAAAATTCATCGGGGAAATAGTCATTAATAGGTGAAATTTCAAATGATGTCTCAATCGTCAATCTTGGCAAATGATTAACAAATAACATTTTTGGATATCCCATAAGGCTTACCTTCACTTCTTTGTCCTAACATAGCACCAATAGCATACTCGCTCGCATCACACATTAATTCAAAAGGCAAGGACTAGTCATGAGATTGCATAATGGGAGCGAATGTTAGAAGTCCAATTAACTTATCAAAAGCATTTTGACATTCTTAAGTCGATTCAAAAGAAGCGTCCTTTACTAAGAGTTTACAAAGAGGTTTAGATATAGCACTGAAATTTCTTATGAACCTTCTATAAAATCTAGGTAAGAATTAACAGACTTCTTTGACTGTTCTTAGTGGGGGCAAATGGGAAATTAATTTCAGTTTTGCTTTATCCACTTCAATTCCCTCACTCGACTTAAAACAATCCGAGAGATGACCATATAATGACATTTTTTCAATTCAAAATAAGACATTTTTCTTCGTATCATTTCAGGAGTTTTTCTAAGTTTTCAAGATAATTATCAAAAGAATTTTCAAAGACAGTTAAATCATCAATGAAAACTTCTGAACAATGCTCAACCATGTCACCAAAATTACTTAACGTACATGTTTCAAAAGTAGTTGGAGCATTACAAAGTCCAAATGGCATCCTTCTAAATGCAAAAGTGTCGAAAGGGCATATGATAGTGGTCTTTTCTTGGTCTTCAAGTGCAATGGGAATTTGGTAATAGCTTAAGTAGCCATCAAGAAAGCAGTAGTACGAATGCCCTCCTACTATTTCTAAAATTTGGCCAAGGAATGGTAAGGGAAATGGTCTTTTCTAGTGACAACATTTAATTGCCTATAGTCAATGCACATCCCCCAACTGGATGACTCGAGTTGGCAATGATTCACATTTTTCATTTTTGACTACTATAACATATTTCTTAGATACTACTTGTGTGGGGCTACCCACTTACTATCAAAAATAGGGTCGATAATTCCCACATCAAGTCGTTTTAAAACTTTAGCCCTAATGACCTCTTTCATATGTGGATTTAATCTTCTTTGAGGTTGTTAGGATGTTTTGGCATTTTCTTCTAAAGTATTCTATGTGTACAAATTAAAGGGTTAATGCCTTTTATGTCTTTTAAAGTCCACCCAATTGTATTTTTATGCCTTTTAAATGCTTCTATCAACTTATCTTGTTGCTCGCTTGTGAGGGATGAAGAAACTACAATTGGATATGTTTGATTTTCCCCAAGATATGCATATTTTAGTCCTTTAGGTAAAGACTTTAGTTCTAACTTGAGAGCTTCCTCTTTCTTGCTTTCATTCAATTGTCCCAATTCTTTGGTTTCAAGCCTTTATTTTCTATTACATGTGTACAATCTAGTAAGGAACATATATTAGAAGGATCATACTCTAGTTGCATACTTGATTCTAATGAATTGACTAAACAGGTTTCCAAAGGGTTAGAAAAACTCCTTTTTGGATATGGTCCTCCATGATAGTTTCGATCATATTTGCTTCCTCGTTTTCATCCTCTCCTTCATGTGCTTGCTTACACATATTGAAAACATTGAGCTCCAATGTCATATTCCTGAATGACAACTTTATGATTCCATTCTTGCAATTAATCAAAGCATTAGAAGTTGCTAAAAATGGACGGTCTAAAATAACAGGAATTCAATTACATACTTCTACCAGTTATAGTTATGTATTGAAGATGATAAAATCCACAAGATATATGAATTTGTCGACTTGAACTAACACATCTTCAACTATTCTTCTTGGCACTTTAATTGATCTATCAGCAAGCAAAAGAGTCACAGAAGTTAGTTTTAACTCACATAGATTGAGTTTTTGAAAAAACTGAATATGGAAGCAAATTCACATTAGCACTAAGATCAAGTAAAGCTTGTTCAACTTTATGATCTTCAATAATGTATGAAATTGTAGGACAACTAGGATCCTTTTATTTCACGGTATTATTGTTCTGAAGAATAGCACTTACATATTATGAATGGGGCTTTCATCCTGTCAGAGCGTTTGCGAACACGATGTTGTGTCAAAGCCTCTTTTGAGACCTAAGGGAACACAAACGAGCCATGGGCATGCCTAGAGAATGGAGTCACCGTCCAATTATTCAATTGGGAATGAATGGGGGCAATCCGATCCCTTGCTGCAGGACCGACCCTAATCCCTTCAGAGATAGGTTTGGGAAGTTAGGTATGAGCCATTCGCCTCGCCTAGATTTAAATCTGGCCTCCACTAAGGTATACCAAATAAGAATAGCTTATATTGTTATATGGTCTGCTTAAATTGTTTGTTTTATGCACACATTATTCTATTTTATCTTCTTAAAGACATATGAGGTGATTTAATCAAATAGTTGTATATTTATATAAAGAAAGAGGGAGGAGAATTGAATTACATTCCTTTGCAAATATGGGAGATAAGGGATAGGATTACATTGGTCTTCAACAAATAAAGCAAATTCTACTTCTAACACTTCAAATACAGCATTCATTCATTCATAGCGTATTCATGTATATCAAGCATTCAATATAAGCTCTTAATTTGAGATTCGATAAATAAGAAATTTCTCATAATCATGTGTGGGTCTATTCAATGTTTATCAAATCTCTTCAAACATGCATTCATTATATTCATTCAATTATTTGTTCTAAGTAATGGTCCCTTACCATCAATGTTAGTCCACCAACACTTCATGGCATCATATAATTATCGAGTTCTAAACATGGTATATTCATCCATACATTCATAATAAATCAATAAAAATTCTAATTAGAGCCTTAAACTAAAATCATGGCACTTCTACCTAGTTTGATAATTCTATCATGGTAATTCTACCTAATTAAGATAATTCTATCATGTCATTCTAAATATGGCAAGTCTAGCCTAGACATTGTATTTCTGGCCTAATTCAATTAATCAAAGAAAAAACAAGGTAATTATAGCCTAATCATGGCAAATCATGACTATTCTAGCCCAATTCACATTTAAGACAATTCTAGTCTAATGCTATTTCCTATCATACTTCAAAGCAATTATAAGTCTTCCACGCATAAGTATGATGATTCTAAACATGTGCTCCTAAGCATGATTGCATTTGCAAAGAAAATAAACTCATAAACATGATTCTAAGGAGGGAAAGTAGACTAACTTTGATACACATATCTGTTAGCCCTAAGGCTACATGATAATTTTGATGATAACAATACACATTGATTAATTGAGATTTACTAATATGTTTATTTATGTGCAAGAGTAAGATCATTGAAATAATTTTAAAATCAAGAAGAGGCTTATTAAAATGAAGTGTTGAAGCTAAGGAGAAGACTACATGTTAAAGGCACCAAAGTTTAAGAACAAGGATTGACTCAAGGAATGTGACACATGAACAATGTTCAATCAATTGGTCATATATATCTCTACAAATATCCAAATGACGTGATTCTTGAGCCTTTGGAAAGCTTACTCAATTTATAACATTTCATATGTTTTAATGAAATTCAAATTTCAAGTGCAAGGTTGTCCAAATCATCATGCAAGTTGAAAGACAAATGGAAGCAGCTGACATGAGCACCGAATACTCCTTTGGACATATCTTGAGCTAGAAAAATTAAAATGACTTGATTCTTATGGCATTGGAAAGATGACTTAATGAATAACATTTCATATGTTTTGAAAAAATTCAAATTTCAAACAGAAGGCCGGCATAATTGACATGCAATTCGGTGGACTGACACAGAGAAGAAAAATCAACTCACATGAGCATCAAATGGTGTTTTGGCCATATCTTAAGATAGAGATATCCAAATTCTTTGAATCTTAATGTTTTGGAAAGCTTATTAAAATATGAAGATCTTTTATGTTTTGAAGAAATTCAAATTTCAAACGGAAGGCTGACAGAATTATCATTCAAGTCGGTGGACTGACACATGGAGGAAAAATCAAGTCACATGAGCACCGAATGGTGTTTTGGCCATATCTTGAGCTACAGATATCCAAATGACTTGATTCTTGATGCGTTGGAAAGCTTATTCAAATGTGCAGATCTTTTATGTTTTGACAGATTTTCAAATTTCAAACGGAACATTGACAAAAATGGCAGACAAGATTACAATTTTTATGGTGGGCAGAAAATTTGGAGTTGGTGTCTTCACTTGATTAAGTTCATCTCATTTGCCTATAAAAGGAGCCATTCTCCCATGCATTGAGGTAGTGCAAGAGAAGCATTTTATCAAGCAAAAAGCAAGAGAAATATCAAGTCTAGAGAGCTTTTATATTATTTATCTACTCTTTGAAGAGAGTTATACTTTTGTTGTAAAAATTATCTTTGTTCTTGTATTGTGGTGAGAGTGAGATATTATTGTAAAGGATAATAGTTATCCTTGAGAGAACTCTTGTTGTGTGTTATCAAGAGTTGAAGGAAGTTGCCTTGGTGAGGTTGAAGAACTCTTGGTGTGGTGTTATCAAGGGTTGAAGAAAGTTGCCTTGGTGAATCAAGAAGAACTCTTGGTGTGGTGTTATCAAGGGTTGAAGGAAGTTGCCTTGGTGAGGTTGTTCATCAAGAAGAACTCTTGGTGTGGTGTTATCAAGAGTTGAAGGAAGTTGCCTTGGTGAGGTTGTTCATCAAGAAGAACTCTTGGTGTGGTGTTATCAACTTAGTTGGAAAGTAGCTTGTGGAGGTTGTTCATCAAGGACGTAGGCAAGGTTTGCCGAACCACGTAAATTGAGTTTGCACTCTCTCTATCCCTTTCCTCTTTACATTTACTTGCACTTGTGATTGTTCATCATTATTATTCTTTTGATTGCATCTTTGATAAATTCTAATTTCATCTTCTTCACCTTTATTTTCAAAGAAAGAGTGAACTAATTTTGATCTTTCAAGAAAAGTTTTCTAAATCCGTTTTGATAAATAAAAACCCAATTCACCCCCCCTCTTGGGTTGCCATACCTGGGTCAACAATATCCAACTTGCAAAACAAACAAAGGGTTAAAACAATTCATAAAAACCCTAAACATTCTAAGCATTAAAATAAATCCTAGACATGCTTAATCTAAAGCAATACAAATGAAGAAGAAAAATAAGAGGGGGAAGAGAGTACTCATCTCAAGACGTATCATTTTCGGGTTTAGAGTAATATAAATGCCTAAGAAAATATTAAATTAGAAGAGGACTCCTTAGAAGTATCACAAGTGTGTCTTAGAGGGAGAGAAGAGATTTTTAGATGCCTTATGAAGTGTGCCAAAGGCGTGCTTGTATAGGCTTTGTTTGGAGCGAAAAATGATTTGATGAACAGTATTAGTAAATAGTGCCATCAGTGATGAACGGTGCTAATAGTGAACAGTACGTCAGATGAACAGTGCATTCTGACTCAACTGTGTTTAATCATCCATAACTTTTCGTAGAGAACTTTGATTTATGATCCATAAATTTTTACAAAAACTAGACATCCACACTTCACAATAGTATATAACATGTTGCCATATTCTTTCTAGATTAATTTCTATGAATTTTCAAATTTGGGTGTTAGTTTTCTAAGTTTTTGGTCTTTCACCTTGGCACACCTTTCTTTATATTCAAGGTCAATTTGGCCATTCCACATTGCTCAACACATATTCATGTTTCATCATCGAGCTCAAAAATCAAATGTTTACACCTATTAAACTAGAAAAGCCTTATTTTTCACATTCAATTTTCTTTTCACAGTACACAAATCTTTCAAAAATTTAGCATAAGAAAGTACTTGTTTAATCACATCTAACAAGGGAATATTGACCTTTACTTGTTTGAAAATTTTAAAAAATTTTAGAATTGTGGTTTGACTTCTTATGAGTGACTATTGCTTGAGGAAATGGAGGCATAAGTGGGGATTTGGTCTCGTCTTCTCTGGGTGTTGGTTTGCTAACCCCTTCCTTACCCTTAGAGATCGATTCATCCTTTTTCTCATAAGGTTTGGGAATGTGTTTTTCGATAACCTTACCATTGCGAAGGATAATGACTGATTTAACTTGGTCCAGATGATGGCTATTTGAACTACTCGCACTTGAATTAGATTGATCTTTGGGGTTTTGCAATGTTTTAAAAGAAATTTTTCCTTTTTCTTGGATACTAAAACTAGATGCAAATTTTGCAAGAGTGTCTATCAAATTTGCTAATGTTTGAGTAGTTTGACTATTAAAGATCTCTTGCTTTACAATGAATGAATGCAATATTTTTTCAAGATCCTTCTTAGGGCAAGGGGCATATGGTGCATGATCATGAGAATTTTGAAAATTTTGATGTGATTGAAAAGGGACTTGTGAAGATTGTGCATGATTGTGATTCTTCTAACTAAAATTTGTGTGATTTCTCCAACCAGGATTGTAGGTTTGTGAGTATGGATTGTGATTTGGCCTTTTAAAATTGTTTAAGGCGTTGGCTTGTTCATGGAGCATTCCCCAAAAGTAGGTAAAGTTGGACAATCATCGGTAGGATGGTCATTAGTATTACAAATTTGATAGATGATTTCTTAAACGGACTTCAACTGACCACTCTTTTTCATTTCTAAAGCCTTGACTTTTAAAGCCAGAGATGCACATTTGGCATGAAGGTCATGTTCTTCCATAAGGTTATAAATGCCTCTAGTAGATGTTGAGGGTGGGGTTTTGCTTGGTATCTCATAAGTGCCGGCAGTGTCCTAATTATAGGCTTTTTTCTGCTAGTAAGTCTAGATAGTCCATTCCTTCCTTTGGGTCTTTATCTCCAAATTGCCTGTTACACATTAATTCTACTAATTGTCCATCTTGAGGTGTCAACCCTTCATAGAAATTTGAAACTAATTTTCAAGTTTGAAAACCATAGTAGGGACATGTATTAAGTAATTCTTTATACCTATCCCAACATTGGTAAATGGTATCTCCTGATTTTCGAGTAAAAGTGGTAATTTGCCTTTTAAGAGGATTTGTCTGATGGGAAGGGAAAAATTTTTTCAAAAATTGTTGTTGCATCTCATCCCATGAACTAATGGAATTTGACCTCAAATTTCGTAGCCATGTTTTAGCTTTATCTTTTAAAGAAAAAGAAAAAAAAAAACTCTAATCTAATAGTGTTTAAGCTACAATTTGGGTTACTATAGGAGTTACAAACTTCTTCAAAGTTTTTTAAGTGTGAATATGGGTTCTTCTTATCAAGGCTATGAAAGGTGGGTAAAAGTTGAATGAAGCTCGGTTTGAAGTTGAAATGGATTGCATCAGGAGGAAAAGCTAAACAAGATGGTGAACTGGTTCTCACTAGATTTATGTAGTCCATAGATGTACGCGATCAAATTTTCATTCAATTAAAAGAAAAAAGAGAAGAAAAGATGAGGACACAACAAGAAAAATTAAAATCTAAATGAGAAAAGGAATACTTACAATTTCGTACGCCAAATTTTATCTTTCCTGGAAACGGCACCAAAAACTTGATACATCTAAAAATAAGATTATCTCCCAAGTATAGAAGTGTCAAAGTAATAAACTTGATAAGATCGGGTTTGATCCACGAGGAAGGGGATTTAGCAGTACAAACCAAGAGTTAACAAGTATAATATGAATAATTTAAATAAATAACAAGATGATATTAACAATAATAAATAAAGATGGAAGGCGGTATAACCGACCATTCAAATGTAAAACAAAAATAAGAGGCGGTAAAATTGACCATGGAAATGGTTGGTAAAACCTACCATAGCAAATCAAAAAACAATTTTATATGCAATAAACGATTTTAATTAAAATACGCAAGTAAGATAAATTAACTCAATGATAATGAAAGCTAAGGTTAGGGGATCAACCTTTGATATATCAAATAAAAATAAACTAACCCTTTGTATGACTCAATTGGAATCAACACATAAAGGAGGTTCAATCAGAGATTATATCAATTAAGCCCACTTTGTTATATAACTTATGTTCACCATGTTACCAATATTTATGTAACTCTTGTAAATGGGATTCAAGCATCTAATGTGCTAATCACCATATGTCTACAACAAATCAAGGTTTCTAACTAGACTTGTGTCTATAAGGAACAACCATAGGACGTCTAGGAAGGATCCAAGCATTTGATGTTCCAAAAATTGTCTATAATAGATCAAGACCTCACTTTATGAGTGGTAACAAGATTGATTAAGAAAATAAATATAAAACATATAAAGTAAACAACGCAAGAATATAATCTTTTAGCACATATTATGGGGTTAGAGAATCCTTATTCTCATATCGAAGGTTTCACCCTATCACCTTAGCATGTGAAGAAATTTAGCAAGAAATAATGCAAGAGAGAAAATAAATTGCAAGAAGAAAACAACTACTCATAATATTAAAAGAACAATTGCAAGGAGAGAACAAGAGAGGAACACAATAATAAGAGATCTCTACCAAGAGCTAAGATGTTCTCTTGGGACCACACTTCTATTTATAGATACATTTGAGGGCAAAATTGTCAAATTATAAAGGGACAACTATAAAATATCTTGTTGACAAGTTAGATTATCATGTGCACTAACTTAGATCACCAATTTCAGCATCAAAATATTCATAATTTTGATCACATGTCCCCGTGAAAGTTGCAGATATTTCTTTCAGTTCCGTTGAACACTTGAAATCATACAATTTGAATACATATTTTAAGAGATATGGTCAAAATATGGAGACATGGTCAGGCTAGGCCGAGACTACAGACATATTCGCTTGAAGCCCCTTTTTGGTTCACTAGACACCCGAATTTCATGATTCTTACGAAATAAAATTTTGTAGTGAATTAAATTAACTTTCCACCAAATTAAGAATTGCACAATTCTGATCTATAAATAGAAAGTTATGCTTATTTTACCGAACTTACATTAAAAACTTAAATTAAGATGAAACTAAATCAAAACATGCAAAAACTACAAATATGCTTATGTTGAGGAATTTAATGGCACAATTAGTATATTATGATGAATAAGCTCTTAGTAAACATACACGTTTAAGTGTTCATCAAAACTATTATAATATGTTAATTATTTTGACTAAATATATCAATAATGTCTTTCCAAAAAAAATATATTTCATAATTTAAATCTCATTTACAGTTTTTATATCAGCATTGAGAAAAATTTAAATTTTATTTTAAACATCATAAATAAAAATTCATCAATGATTAATAATACAGATAAAATTCAATAAAATTAATTCAAAGGAGAAAGTGTTTAGTCTTTAATTCATTTATAAAGATTTTAATTATTGATGGCTATTTTGTATTATTGGGTTTAATAAGGCCTAAACTGGCCCAAAAAGGTTATTAATCTTAGAGTATCCAAAATGTACCAAAATGACCTTGTGTTTTCAAGCCCTATAATGACAAATGGAATGTGTAGAGTGTAGGCCCAAACAACAATCACCAATCTCATGCCAAGAGCTAGTTTGGGATTATTTTTGCTTGAGCAACAATAGTTAAAATGTTTGGTAAAAGTTTTTAAAATTACTTAAGAAATAATTCACTTAAAAGATAATATAATTTTACAAAGGACTTTGAAAGTAGGGACTTGGTTGCTTATGGAAGCATTGCTTTGAAAATATGAAAGGTCTAAATACCCAAAAAATGAAAATATAAAATTATCCTCATTTGTAAATTTTCTTAGTTTCTTCATAATTAATAAGAAAATACTTAAAATATTTATTTATTTTCAAAAATATTTTTTTTACTAAAATAAATATAGGCTTAATATATATATAATTTTAAAATTTACTTGCCCATTAAAAAACATGATTATTGTGAATCAAATATAACTGTTTATAAAAAGAATAATGAATAGTGGTTGCCACAGTGGTGGTTGATGAAGCCCTTAGGTGGAGAAGAAAGAGAGGGCACAAATCTGTAGGAGTATCCCTTTCAGCGATTGAAGAGGAATCTTCTACAAGTGGCTACAGTTCGTCTGTTGTACCCATATATCAAGTGTATAGGTTGGCCGCTCGGGGAGTTAATTTAAGAATGTAATCCAACAGCTCTCCTAGACGCCTATTTTTTGCAATGTTGACCTATAACCGGTTATTCCCGTAGCCTTCCATATCTATTTGCATCTGAGACTCAGATTTGACTTTTTTCCCCCCTTCACCATATCCGCTTCCCATATCCATCTCCATCGCAAACTCAGATTTGACTTTTTTTTCTTTCACCATATCCGTTTGTGATATGCCATGGAGGATCTAGCGGTTCTATTGCAGTTTCCCTCCTTCATCTCCCTTTTCATTATTGCCATCATGCAATAGCCTATTAAAACTGGTCTCAATGGTCGTTAGTAGATTGGCGTATTGTTTGTCTCTTTGTCAGATCCTTAACATCGTCACAAATGACAAAAATAACGACGGTTCTCATATGGAGTTTGATTGTTATCAATCTTAACTATAGTGATCTATATTGTACATGTGGTTTTTCAGTAGTTTGGGTTGAAGTAGTGCATTTGAGGTTGTGGGTTCTAGGTAGTGGGCTTTACAGTGCGAATTTTATCTTCTACAAGGGCATAACAACTGTATCTGTGGGTTTGAGATAGCACCATTTGTTATCATGTGAATCCCTTGTCTTGAGCCATCAAAAGGAATTTCAACTTTCTGGAGAACCACTTGATTACAAACGAAAGAGGTTGAGAAGTTTTGGTTTGGTGAGTGATTTAAATCGAGTTCAACGTAATTTTTTAGATCCATAATAGTACATCAAGTTTGATGCATTATCATGGTTTAGTTGAGTCATATACAGATATAATGAGTTAAATTTTTTATTCTATGTGTTGAATGGATATTTGGTAAAAACTGTGAATAATGTTGTCTATGAAACAACTATTTAATTTTTTTCCTCCCACCTGTTTTCATTATGGATATGCAATGAGAGGTACCCAAGCAATTATTTTGTTGTCAATTGATAGATATAGGATGTTGAAGATGAGATGTGATTAGATACCGGTTGTACAAGGAACAGACCTTTAAGTCATGCAAGTAAGAAGATCCATTTATCAAAAGCTTAGAATTAGGTTTCCATAAATTCCAATATTTATTGTTTGATTAAAAAATTATAGTAATTACAGTGCATGGATCCAATTTGGGTAACATCTTGAATTAAAAGTTGAGCTTAGATTATTTTTCACTGTAAGGGTTGGCAATGGGCCCTATTGTTGGATAAAGTTGTTTACATAATTGAGGTAGAGACATCCCGTACAGCTTCTAGTCTCACATAATGAAGTGCAGCGTTGAATTATATAGCTACAAATGAATGTACTATCTAGTACGTATTTTAAATTACATGTTTAATATATTTATATGTTTTCTTTGACAAGTAAATATTTGAATAATATGTTGTTGTGTTAAGTGATATGTTTAATTACTTTGGTAATTAAAATCGAATGGCTTGCGTCTATATAATCCGTTGCTTGACGTAGAATGTTTGTGAAGTGTTATAGGCAGTTGATGATGACATCTGCTTGAATAATTCGTTTCTATTTTAAGTGATGTGTTTAATTACTTTGGTAAATGTTATCGCATGATCCCTATCCATCTAATAGGCAGGTCTTAGTTGGTGAAAGTAGACCATTACATTATTACAGATCGTATGCATATAAAATATGTGTTCTTACAGTTTTTGAAGGTGATATATACTAGGTCAATTGTATTTGGTGAATGAATCAACGTGAAACCACCCATGTTTGCTTCACTAGGGCATAATTAGCAGTAATGCAGAAATAGGCACATAGTATGAGGTGTTGGTGCCATAATAATCAGTGGTGATGGATTAACATTTGCTTATATTAATGTGAAATTGGTTGCCAACAGCCATGAACAGCCTAATTGCTCTTGTACTATTGAAAAAGTTTGTTCTGTTTTTGTGCAGCCTGTTTTTCTGCCCCAAAAAATCCAAATAGCTTTCTATAGGTATTTTATGGTCAGTACAGTTTTGTATGGTTTTCACCTCGTAGCGGGAGATTTTATCTCCCATTGAAACCCATGCTTGAAATGTATATATTTAACGTATATCGCATTGCAAATGGGCATTTGATTATGTTATAAAAAAGGAGGATTAATGTATAAAAGTTGTACTATACCTGACATTGATTATGTCAGTTGAAATTCATTAATTTTGCAAAAGGAGCTTTGTCTAGATTTGATGTCAATGGAAATTACAGCTATAGTATTTGGTTTTCTGTGTTGTAATATTTATTTATAATTTTGCTGCATTCCAAGTCAATATTGCATCCACCCTAATACACGATTTGTGCACTTTGTTGTTTGTAGTATAAATATCAATGTTCATATGCATATATTATTAAATATGTGTAGAAAAATATGAAAATACGTGTATCCATGGAAAATTAGTTCAATAGGTATTATACAACTTGGTATAGGTTGTTGGTTGTTTACAAATTTAATTTAGTATTTTACCTATTGTGATCATACATATACTATGAAATGAGTCGTGAAGGAACCCTCAATTTGCTGAGAAATAATCTATTATCATAAGCACTAAGGCGTGAAATGGTAAGATGTCTCCAAGAATTTCTTTTTTTTTTTTTTTTTTGTATGCAAATATGTACAACTATATTGAAATTGTTGTTTGTATTTTGCAGATAGGTAGACGATGACGTTCACAATCACAAATTAGCTCGAAGATGAAATACCAAGAAGGCTGTAGTCAGCCAATGAATCAACAACTAATTGTAATTCACAACCTCGTGCAGGAAGTGTAAATACATTATGGATTCATCTTTGTATTATGTAATCCAGTAAATGAGCAAATTATAAAATACATTTATTATCTATTGACATAGAAAAGAAAAATATTCATGCCCACAATACCTTTGCACATGTATTATTATTCTTAGCGTGCATAGTTAAAGAGTTTTATGCTTTATTTGCATCATGCCCACCAAGCCATTTATACTATTAGGTGGCACTTTTTGCATACTAAAGGTTACATGCATGAGTAATGTCCACAATTTTGCTATTTTGACATTTGGATACGCGTGATCAGGTGCCACCTAGTTCACGATGTGAAAGTACTAGACATTGTTGCCAAGATACAATAGATGACCTTTCAAAGTTCAAAAAGTGGGACAAGGACTTGATTAACTGTTATGACCACGTTGATGGAGAGGATTCCTATGACATAAGAAATATCCATACAGTTTGCAGTCCAGAGCGGTTTGTTCGATGTGTTTATGCTCTCACGAATCTCTGGAAGGAGGCCATAAGCCACTTTGGACTTGGGGCCCTTGTTAATTCAAATTGGCAGAGATTGAGACGATCTTTATGTCAGAGGCTTGTAAATGATTGGAATCCCATGACATGTATGTTGTCAATGAATGGAGTAGAATTACGAATTAATGCAAATAGCTTTTCAAAAATCATGGGCATTAGCTGGGGAGGGTCTACTATTCGATTAAGAGGACCAGAACTAGACATTGTAGACTTCAAAATAGGTTTCGTTGTATGTCAAATGGCTTATGGATTTTCTTGTAGAGATATTGCAAAACTCGAGTTCTGTTGACGATGACTTCCTAATGTGCTTCACTTTGTTTTCAATGGGCACACTGCTATGTCCAACCTTAACAATGCACATTAACACTTGTTATTTGCATGCTCTCAAAGATGTCAAAAACATCAGTGAACGTAATTGTCTCGATATTGTTTCCTCACCCTTCGTGATAGCGTATTGAATTACAAGAGCTTCAAGTGTTCAAAGATATCCAGTTGCCTCCTTTTTCTTTAGGTATTTTACATCTATATCCCTTTCATTTTAACTTTGGATGTATATTTGTAATAAGCTTTCTTTTAATGGTTAGTAACATTCATTTGTTTCAATGGGTGAAGATATTTTATGTACATCATGCGTCCACGATCTTTCTCTCATTGATAGATCAATTGCTCCGGTAATGGAATGGAACGATGGAAAGATACGCAGATGTCTACTCTGGTTGCATAAGGAACGTCGTATGCAGGTACCCATGGTATACCATAATGATAAGTTTTTTGGTTAGACAATGCTTGATGTTCTGTCCAACTTGTTTCATTTAGGTTTCATGGCATACATTTTTCGTGAACACATGGCTTATTTGATATGATTACCCCCTTTACATTTGTATATTGTTGTATTGATTAATTTAGAGTAAAATGATGTATATATAGTTTCAAATGCCAGATGACAAAAAAGTACCTTATTGTACACATATTATCACCCTGAAATCTGAAACTATTAATGGTTTATAAAGAATGAATAATACACCTCAGTTGCAACATTTTTAATTCCTTTCTTGTTCAATCCACATCCAGCGGTGTTATCTTTCTAAATGTTCTTCTTTCATTTCCTTTCTAGTTTTGCTTTCCACATATTGTGTATCGATACAATAATAAACTGTACCTCATTCTCTTACAGCCTCTCTGTCATCGCTGCACATAATTAGGAACATTTGTGCATCTATTGAGAAGATATATGATGCTCTATGTTGTTGTACATGACAAATTGCACTTGTGTTTTTGTAATTTACAGTGAACTATTTCAATCATATTTGCGGAGAATTTCATGAATGCAATATCGTTAACTCTATGTGAAAAGAACACTTTGCACTATTCGTTGTATAAGTACTTTCCACGCAGGTTATAATCTCTTAGCATCTATCACTTCATAGGATGGTACGTTGAATGCCAATAAAGGCCGGTACACCTCAAAAGTGGAAGAAAGGCTACATCATGTAGAAGAGACATTGAATTCCACTTATGCCTTGCTCCTACAATGCATAACGGAAATATGAAAGTCAGCCTTCAAAAATTAGAAATTTTTACGATTGGTTGTTATTACAGTCGCCATCCACTAAATGAATCCTACAGTCTTATTTTCTCTTAGGTGACAAGCATCTGGTTTGGATGTTTTCGCACCTGTAGTCTACGCCCTTTATGTCAGTTGTGTTGTGTATGGCATTCAAAACCATCCACTTAAGAGTTGTGTTTCATTAGTTTATCGATTATAAAACTTTTTCTCATTTAGTTTGTTATTCACGCTATTAATGTTTCTTTTTAATATACTTGTTCCTTTATCTATGTTTTTCTTTGCACGTATGCATATCAAAGTGATTTCTTTCCATGCTTACTATGCAGTCCACACAGAACTATATGAAGCTGCTTTTACTCGGGTGGTAAAACGAACATAAATAAATTATGTATATTGAGAATTGAAGGTTTACCAAATGAATTGCTATTTTGAAGCCAAAATTACACTGTATTTAGCATCTAATAATTTCCAAAGTTCCAACAACATACTTCAAGAATGGATTTCTACTTGAAACTATATAGTAGCTAATATTAGAAGTATGATTCAGATATACATAGCTGCTTTCGACAAAATAAATATGAAATTTATATATGGTTAGCTATCCATGCTCTTTTTTGTAAGTTAATGCTTGCAATATCAACACTACTAAGATAGGATGTTCCTTAAAAGAAGTATAAATTTTTCTGTTAACGGGCACCTGATATCAATGTTCATCTGTTTCCATTATAGAACTGCAAAACAATCCTAGACATGGAAACCCAAAGTTTAATGATCTCCAAACCTTGTGCCAGCAACCCTCATAAGGAAGGACCAATGTACAACACAAGCTAAGTCTCTTGCATACTCTAAGTGTGCTATTTTGTAAGGGCTCTTCTCTATCTTTGTTAGTTTTTTAATTACCTAAATAAGTTATCATATATTAAAGAGTGATGTTAGTTAAGCCCCACTAAATCTCTCTTTAAGCCCTATCTAAAATAAAATTAAATTGAAGTTTAACTTTACAGATGTTTTATATAATTTATAAATTACTCTTGTTAGATGTTCCACATAAGTTTTTTTCTTTTTTCAATCTAGGATACTACACTATACGCTATTTTTGTTATAAATTATAAAGCAAATCAAACTCCAACTCTTTTCCATCTCTACCATTTTTTTCATAAGTAAATCCTATTCTATTCTTATATTCTCTCAATTTAACATTCACCTATCTAACCATATCTCTCGTGCTAATGGGTTTATTTTGTTTTATTATTTTTATGCTTTGTATGCCTCTGCTCGACGAACATCAATAAATCAGTATCCAATTTTATTTGATTTATGATGTGAAAAGAATTTATAAAAACAAAGGGCTATAGAGCTTTATCATTCATCAATGCCTAATCACCTATCTACCAGTATGCTATCACAAAGTTGCATACTTCTATAAGAGTTTGTTGGAGAGAGGAGTTCATTGGGGACGAAAGGATATCGAAATATTGTTAGTGAGAGCATCTCTTGAGGGAGTTTATGCTGCACAAAAAATTCCTAACTAAGAGCTTATTGGATATGGAAGTGTGGTAAATCCCTAGTTAGATAAGGTGATACTTTGATTGTTACAATTATTAAGATAAAATATGGTTTTTTGGTCATTTTATTGTTAAATATTAATTTAATTCTGAAAAAGGTAACAGTGGTGATTACAAAAAGATTTGGTGGGGCTTGGACAATAACATTTTATATTAAACTATAGCAAAACAAAATTTTATGCTAACAATGGAATTGAACTTAAATGATGGAATTGATTTGAACCAAAATTCGTATTGCAATTTTGAACTTTTTTTCATTTTTCAGTGCTTCTATTGTTTTGATCATTTATAGCCGACATCTTTTTCAGATTTAGCCTGTTCAACTCTTGGGGTGTGTTCGTTCTACAAAATGTGTAAGAAATCTAGACTGAACTTCAGTATGGTCACATTTATAAAATATCATGCTCAAAATGCTCTGAGATGACCCCAAATTGCAAGCTTGTGTATAGTACAAAACCATTTACATTGTTGCCGCAAAAGGAAAAAAATTAACTTAAAAAAATACAGAGGACAAAAAATAAATGATGAAATACAAAGTACTTTACACATAGCATCTTTTCCAGTTTGAAGATGATGACAAAGTTCATTTACTCCATTGAGGTGCAGGAACGAAATAGAATCAAGTATCATCATGCGAATCTTTGAGATGTAAGAATACGTCCGTTAGCTTGGTTTACATTCCATTTCATAGTTGTTTCTTTCCCTTTTCTGGATTTTAGGTCTTAAAATCTAAAGGATTTCGTTTCCAACCTTGTAAATTAAAGATTGACCTTAAATACGACATGCATACGATAGCTATTTGGGGAAAAACTGGCCAAGAAATAACTAACATTTACAACTAGCCTAGACTAATGCAAAGAATCCTGAGTTGTTTTTAAGTGATGTTAACTATGCTAATGCCATTTTGTATTCACCAGTGGTTGAAGTTCATAGTTGAGGCAATAGAACTTGAGAATACTGAGACACGTTAATGATGTTCATCCAAAATTCAGTGTCTGATGTTCCTTCCTAATTAACAACAGGAATTAAGTCATTTCAGTGAGTTCAAGCTATGAGGTTTCCACAAAATAAAATTAAGCAACATGACTTACTTGTTTCTAACATTGTAACATTGAAAGCCTTACTTAATAGGCCACTATTTCTATAGCATTGCTTGCAACATATTTTATAGTTTCCCTAAATAATTTTGAGGCTGAAAATAGTAAACTTATGCTACAAAATCAGTGTCTTCAACTAAGAAACTGTCTTCGACAGTGTGAACAGGGCTTTCATCCTGCTAGAGCATTTGCGACTACGACATTGTGTCGAGGCCTCTTTCGAGACTTAAGGAACACAAACGAGCCATGGGCATGTCTAGAGAAAGGAGTCGCCACCCAATTATTCAATTGGAAATGAATGGGGGTAATCTGAGCCCTCGCTTCTGGACTTAAACTACCCTCATCCCTTTAGAGATGAGTTTCAAAAAGTTAGGCATAAGTCTTTCAACTCGCTCGGATATGAATCCGACCTTTACTTGGGAAATACCAAATAAGAATATCTCTTATTGTTACTCAGTCTGCTTAGATGGTTCATTTTATGCACACATTCTCATTTTTATCTTCATTAAACATGTTGAGTGATTATTCAATCAAAACAGTTGTATATTCATACAAAGAAAGAGGGAGGAAAATATATTACATTTTCGTCATACATGGGGGAATGGGAAGAGGATTACAACATTTGTTCTTCATCAGTAATAAAATATTTTATACATTCATATATTTGAATGAAGATATTCATTCTAAGAAATGGTCCCTCACCATCAATGTGAGTCCACCATCACTTCATGGCATCACGTAATTACACTTCATAATATACAAATATTCGTACATTCATAAATAAACAAATTATAAAATAAAGCCATAATCCAGTATCATGGCATTCTAGTCTAGATTTGATAAATTCTATCATAGTATTCTGCCTATTGCTATTCTAGCATAATTCATATCAATTTATTAAAAATCATGGCATTTCTAGCCTAATGATGGTTATCATGGCATATTCTAGCCTAATCATGGCATTTCTAGTCTAATTCAAACAATTGAAATCAATCATAGCTATTCTAGCTCTAACAAGACATTCAAGGGTAAAATGGTAATTCTACCTATTCTATACTATTTCCTAGTATACATCAAAGCAACTAATTTTCCTATACGATTCTAATCATGTGCTCTTAAGCATAATTCTAAACCTGTTTTCCTAATCATGATTCTAAGCATTCGCAAAGAAAGTAAATTCCTAAGCATAATTCTAAAAAAGGAAGGATTGCGAACTTACCTCGACACACTTATCCATCTTGCAAAACAAATTGGGTTAAAACAATTCATAATAACCCTAAACATGCTCCTAAAGGTAAAATAAAATCCTAAACATGCTTCTTCTAAGCAAGAAAAATAAAAGAGAAAAAGAGAGAGGAGAGAATTCTGCTCTTAAGACGTACCCTTTCCGAGTTTATTCCAATTGAATGCCTAAAAAATTTATAATAGAAAAGACTTCTCAAAATCTCGAGCATGTCTTCAGGAGGGAGAAAGATGATTGTATTTGACAATCGGTTTATATTACAAAGTGGAGTAGGGGGGGTTTATATAAGATAGGGGTGAAGATGAAAAATGAAATTTTCTAAGCCAATGTTTGAAAATAAATCAAAGAGGGCCAGACGACCATCTCCAGATAGCCAGGTGGCCATCTGATGGACATCAAGCCATTGGCCAATAGCTAGGCCGCTATTAGATGGCCAAGTGGCTATCTTGGACAGCCGGGCGGCTGTCTGATGGCTGTCTGATGGTCAACCGACCAATTTCCTTTTAGGCCCTTCCTCTTTTATTATCCTTTGATGCAACCCCTTCAAACCTTTGCTCTTTTGATCAGACATAACTTTTGGAATTCAACTCTAATTCATGATCTGTAAATTTCTATGAAAACTAGTCATCTGTAGCTTCGTAACGATATATGGCGCATCACCAAATTCCTCTCGGATTAATTTCTATTGATTTTTCAAAGTCATGTAACAATTTTCCAAACTCTTCACTTTGCTCTTTTCACCCTTCTCTTCTTAACTCTCAAGGGCATTTTGGTCATTTTCTTTGCTCAACATTTATCTTTATTCTTTCATCGAGCCTTAAAAATTTAATGTCTACAACTTACTCCCTACTTTGGAGAGGTTTGTGAGACAAAAAAGTCAACAAAGTATTCTTACTTCGTCTTTTTTCTTCCTTCTCATCATCTTCGACTTTGTTCTCATTCCTTCAAACTTGCTCGCCACTCCCTTCTATTCATGCAAAGTGTGTGTCCATTCAGGGACTATTGTGTCCATCTAAAGGCGAACATGCCTATCTAAGGTGAGTGTGCCCATCCAAGGGCTAAGGTGCCCATCCAAGGGCGAACGTTCCTATTTAAGACAAGTGTGCCCATTTAAGGGCGACTGTGCCCATATAAGGCAAGTGTGCCATTCAAGGGCTAAGGTGCCCATCCAAGGGCGAATGTGCCTATTTAAGGCAAGTGTGCCCATTCAAGGGCGGATGTGCCCATCTAAGGGCGGATGTGCCCGTTCAAGGGCTAGAAAGCATCCTTATAATGCTTACAATAAGACACTCTTCGGTGCACCTACTTCTTAGGGTTTAGTAATACTATTTAGTGCACCTACTTCTTAGGGTTTTCAATACTCTTTAATGCTCTTACTTCTTAGAGTTTTCAACACTCTTTAGTGTGCCTTTTCTTAGGGCTTGTACCTATTCTAAGGGCTTAAAACATTCTTAAATGCACCTACTTCTTAGGGTTTTCAACACTATTCAGTGTGCCTCTTCTTAAGGCTTGTGCCTATTTGAAGGGCTTAGAACACTCTCAAGTGCACCTATTTCTTAGGGTTTCTTTCTAATGTATGCCTATCAGGAAAACTTCTATCATGCACTGCTTTGGGGTCTTTAGACCTTTTCATTCTTCGTGTCTTCAGCTGATCATTCTCCATCCATCTGATATCTCTTCAGACTTCGCATTCATTGGGTTTCATGACCTGATTCTAACTATTCTTCATGTTTCTTCGATCTTGTTCAATCTTTGTATTTATTGGGTTTCGTGCCCTTCTTCTAACTATTCTTTAAGTTTCCTTAATCTGCTTCAGATTTCGTACTCAATAGGTTTCCTGCCCAAGCTTCTATTCTTGATTCCTTTCAATCCACTGGGGAAAATCTCTTGATCATGTCTGGACATTCTTCATTCTTGACTTCTCTTACATTCGCCATTCTTCATTGGGAAGTTTCGGTTCTTGGACTTGTTGGCAATTCTTCCATTTGTTTTCGCAAGTTCCTGTAAAATTTGAAAAAATCTTGATGATATAAAAAAATTAATTAAAATTTTTACCTTGTTGGTGCATTCTTCAACAGATTGCTTTCTAGTGTCTAGATAAATTTTTTCATGTGATTCCAATAGAAGATTCTATCGACTAAGATTGCTCTTCTTTCCTTGTGAGTTGTTCAACCATTGCCATGGTCGAGTGCTTGTCACCGATTCCATTGGAAGTATCTTAAGGTTGATGAGGAATTCCCCTCTTTTCTTTTCTTTTTCTCTCTTCTCTCTTCTCTTCTCTTTCTCTTTTCCTCTTTTTTTCTTTCTTTCTTTCTTGCTTTTTCTTTTTCTCTCTTTCCCGCTTAGCCCCTTATGTGGGGATGGCCAGCCAACTGTCTGATAGCCGCCCAGCTATCTGACTGCCGCCCAACAGTTGGTCAACAGCCACCCAGCTGTCTGACCATTGACCGACGATTGGGGACTTCTATAAAGCCTTTTCTTCCATTTTCGTCTTCATTCACGCATAACTTCTTTGTTTTTCATTTGATTCACTTCTGATTTTTTTCTATGTATTCATCTCAACTTCTTCTTTCTAATGGCGGGCCATCTAGTCCACCTTGGCGAGTTTGATCTGACCTAAAAATCGACATTGAGGGGTCTTCTAAAAGATCAAGAGGTGCCGGTTGTCTATGACGTGGCTTCTTATACAATCAACTGGTACTCGATCTCTTCATATATTGCCTTTTCTATTTTCTTTGAATGTATGTAGGCTTGCATTCATGTAAAAACTTTAATTTCTTACTTTAGGACTATCAAGAGAATAGGATGTGTGGGGCATTTTCTAGAGCCCATAGTTGGTTCTTAGAGATAGAGAATGATACAGTGAGGAGAAGGATTATTGATATCGATTTCTATGAGTTCATCACTTGTCTTTTGCGTGCTCAGCGATACACTAATCATTGGGCATTAGCCATTTTGTGCGAGAGGTGGATGGATACGACCTACAGATTCCATCTTCCGTTTAGTGAGATGACTATTATGCCTTTGGATATTGCTGCCTTAGATGGTCTTCCATGCAGCGGCGATCCGATTCCTATTAATGCCTGTATTACAGACTCAGCGGATCAACATAGATTGATCCAAGATCTTATTGGATGTGAGGTGAAAGTCAAGAACAATGTTGCCATTAGATATACTCCCTTGCAAGATGACACATCCGAAAAAGGATTGTCTCCCAAGTATAGGAGTGTCGAAGTAATAAAACCCGGTGAGACCGGGGTCGATCCACGAGAAAGGAGATTTTAGCGTTACAAATTATAAGATAAGCAAATATGATATGAATAATTCAAAGAAATGACAAGATAATATCAATAAATATGTAAGATGGTAGGCGGTATTACCGACCATTCAAATATAAAACAAAAAGCAAGAGGAGGTAAAACCATCCATGGAAATAGGTGGTATAACCAACCATAGTAAATTAAAGAACAATTTCATAAGGTGGTAGAACCTACCATAGTAAATAAAATAAAAAGTTCATAAACAATAGAATAATTAAAATACAAGAGGAATTAACACAATAACAATGAAGGCTAAGGTTAGGGGATCCGCCCTTGATATTTCAAATAAGGATAATTAACCCATTTTAGTTATATGAATTATATTTGTTTCGTTACCAATATTTATACCACTTCTTGTAAATGGGTTCAAGCATCCAATGTGCCAATCACCATATGTCTACAACAAATCAAGGTTCCTAACTAGATTCGTGTCGGTAAGGAAGAACCATACATCATCTAGAAAGGATCCAAGCATTTGATGTGCCAAGGATTGTCGACAATGGATCAAGACCTCCACTTTACGAGTGGTGTCAAGATTGATTAAGAAATTAAATATAAATCATATTGAATAAACATTATAAGATTAAGATTATTAAGCACATATTAAGGGTTAGAGAATCCTTATTCTCATATCAAGGGTTTCACCCTTTCACCTTAGCAAAAGAGAAATTAGAAGAACATTATAATAGAAAGAAAATAAAATGCAAGAAAAAGGAAATTCATTAATAACATAAACACACAAAACACAATACAAGATCCTAGCCAAAGCCAAAATGTTCCAGCCAAGGCCAAGATGCCCTAATGGGTCACAAGGCACCTCTATTTATAGATACATCCAGGGGCAAACTTGTCAAATTACAAGGGCATAATTGTCAAATATTAGTTGTAAATATCTTTGACAATTGGGATCATTAGGCACCGACTTTGACCATCAATTTTGACATCGAAATGTTGTGAATTTTAATCACATGTCTTCATGAAAGTTGTAGATATTTCTCTCAGATTTCTAGAACATATTGATTTGCACAATTTGGATACGTATTTTGAGAGATACGGTCCAAATACTGAGGCCTGGTCAGACTGGGCCGAGACTATAGATGGGTTCAATTCAAGCCCAATTTTGGTCCACTAAGAGCCCGAATTTGATGATGCTTGTGAAATGCAATCTTGTAGAAAATTGAATCAGCTTTTCAAAACATTAATAATTGCACCATTCTGATCTATAAATAGAGAGTTATGCCCATTTTACCAAACCTGTAACAAAACCAAAATTAAGAGGAAGTTAATTTCAAAGATGCAAAGACTACAAATATGCTTAAGTTGAGGAATTTAATGACCCTATTAATGCAATATGATGAATTAAGCTCTTATTAAACATACATATTTAAGTGTTCATCACAAGAATATTGGAAACGGAGGTCCAATCTAACTCTTATCACGGTGGATCAGTATGCTCGTAGCTTCATAGTTTATCTACTAGGTACAATGCTCTTCTCTAATACGTCGAACACCATTGCTTTGACTTTACTTCCTGCCTTCTAGGATCTTGATCGAGTGAAATATTTTGACTAGGGTCGCATCGCTCTCGGTTAGCTGTATTTTAGCTTGGATCAGGGTTGTCAAGGCATTGTCAGGGTTCCTGGATTTACTAAACTTATTAAGGTAACTTCTTTCTTTTTCACACCTTCATGTTTTATCTTCATGATTCCTACTTCTGATTTCGTATCACTCATGATAGATGTGGGTGTTTGAGTTGGGAGTTCTGCCATTTCCTCTTTCTACTAGTGAGAATTCTTCTTTCCCTTAGATGAAAAGGTGGGCTGCACGTCGTGCAGAGCTCGAGAGATCTCAAGGGCTAGACTTCTTTCGTGATTACATTCACACGTTGACTTGTGACAAGGTAACAAAGAAATTATAGTCAAAATTTCCTTTATATCACATTCTTTCCATGCCTTTTTTATTCTTTTGCAGATTTATTTTGAGTAGTGGGGTCCCGAGGAGAAATAGTCTATAGTTATGAGAATTGCTGCCCCTTTCAACTTATACCGCATCGTCCTTCCTTGTGTAAATAACATGATGTGGTATCTGGGTGACTGCATGTAGGATTGGTTCGAGGGCTCGACACGTCGTTTGGTTTCTCTTCCGCCACCGGTTCTAATGATTGATTTAGAAGATTTGGCTATGGAGCCAGAGGTATCGATCTACATGATTGGATTTCACTTGAGTACCATCGAGTTCCTATTAGCATTGACTCCTTATGTCAAATAGGCTTGAGCTACCCTGTTGTATACTAGGCCTGGACAATTTGCTGCCGACATTCCTCATCCTCCAGTGGTGTTTAGTCGCTCGGTTAGTTCTTTTGTTCGTCGTGGGAAAAGATCAAAGGCTTCCTCTTCTTGCACAGGCACTTCGGCTTATTTTTCTACAGCGGCTCAGCAGCCACCTCCTCCTCTGCTCCAGTCGATCATGTGATTGGTGATCTTCAGCCTTACCCCAGTACTATTGTCTATATGTGGGATGACAATGGGTCGATCCACAGCCACATGATCGCCGAGGATCTGAACATGCTCATCCCTTTTGTTCCATAGGACACTACTTTGGTAAGTTTCCTGATTGTTCTTCTCAAATTCTCTGTCATTAATCATGATGCGTTCGAAACTAGCAAGTATACTAGTCGCACAAGTAATAAAGTGATAAGTAGATATCGTTCCCACGAGGATTGATTCTAATTGAATTTGTTATTTTCCAGCAATAATAAACTAAACAGGGGGGGTTTTGTTGATTGATTAACTAAACTTAATACGAAAGCAAATGAAGAATAACACAAAGCAAAGTTAAATGGAGTGAAAAATCAATGAGAGACACTTGGTTAAGAGTTCATTCTCTGCCACAAGATATGAATTTGTGAATTAACATAGAATTGTAATCCAATTACAGCATTGAAGTTATCAACCGTAGATAACAACAAGCTCTGTTATCCCAATCTTTCCTTACTTTGTTGTTAAATAAAACAAGCTCTTTATTTAATCTCTATCCATTAAACAACCTAGAACAAGCTCTCTAAGTTTAATTCAATGGAAGCATTACGATGAGAAAGATAGGTTGATCTAAGCAATAATCACACAAGTTCAGATTATTTAACCTAGGTTGTATTTTCCAATTGCAATCTCTGATCACAATTTTGCTACTAATGATTGGAAATTCATGACAATTACGGATCAAGATTTCTAATCTAGCAATAGACAACAACAGATTATATTCAGTTGGCCATTCCAAATACAATCAGTAAGCAATCATAAGCATTAGATATGGGAAAATACAAGCAACTTCAATTAGAGAATTGGATAACAATTTCTTACACAATCAACTCACAAAATCCATATCAAGGGCTTTGAAATCACCCTCAACCAATTCAGATTTAGTTACACATATTCAATCAGAATAACAAATACAATACAGAGAAATTCCAGAATTGAAAAGGAAAGAAAGAACTTAGCAAATTCTTTGAAAATCTTCTTTGTAGATGAATCTTCTTGGAATTGTAGTTCCTCCTCTTTCAAAATCTTCTTTCTCCTTCAAGAACTCCAAGGGATGAGAGAAATCCAGAAATGCAGCCTCCTCCCACGTTTTCCCCTCTTCAAGTTATGAAAATAAAACCCTAAAATGTGTTTAAATACTCTGCTACAGTACCTGCTACCGTATTATACATGCTACAGTGATTTGTGGAATTACATTTCTATACTTCTCACACTGTTTTGATTACAACTTTTGGTACACTGAATGGATTTATAAACCGTAAATTTCTCCATAAAATAGACTTCGAGAGCTTTCCAACGGTATATAATATGTCATCGGGTTCATTGTATATCAATACAATTAAATCCGAGAAGATGGTTGACTAGCAGAGGTGAAAATGAAGGGTTTTACTCCATTTTTGTGCAAGTTGCTCCAAAACTCCTACAAACATCAAAACCACACAAAAACATAAAAATACCAAGGAATATAGCAAAGAAACATGGACGAATTGATATGAAAAGTAATACATAAATAGACACCTATCAAATTCCCCCACACTTAGACTTTGCTAGTCCTCGAGCAACTACAACGATATGAAACAAAACTAAACCGAAACAGAATCAAAGAAAAATTAAAACACACAAATGCTTCAACTTGCAAATAGGCCTCAAAGATTGTACTTAATTATAACCCAAGGAAAACTTCAAAATAATGCACTTGATCAAGAATTTCATCTCAAAGATTAGTTTCGCTTCACTTCAATTCCTCAAGTGTGTGTGTGTAGAGCCATTCTCACCTAATCACTTGTAACCCGGATGAGTTTATGCATAAAAATGAATCATATTTAATATTGAAGATGTGTGTATAAATGAACTCCATAGGCCTGCTTTTCAAGTCACTCTCCACTAATGTAGACATGCACAACACCAAGGATCAAGTAGGACTTTATTAAGCTTGTAACGTTTGACTTGGGTGAAGGTATGATAAAGGATAATAATTTGGCTCAAATCACCCACAAACACATAAATCATTCAAGAATATGTAGAGCTCAACCCTATAACACAACTTCATTTCAATTCACCAGGTTACTCCCCCAAACTTATTTAGAACACCCAATCTTTTTTTTTTTTTTTGCAGAAAACAAAAGAAAACTACACCCCCACACTTTGTTGTTTCATTCTTTTTAAGAACACTTAAGGGTATAGATCTCTTATTCTTCTTCTTTTGTTCTTTTTTTTTCTTTTTTTTTTCTTTTTTTTATTACACTTTCCCTCCCCCATACTTAAACAACACATTGTCCTCAATGTGTAAGTACGTGGACGATAAGTACAGATTGATTTTTTTCTTTTTTTCTTTTTTTTTTCAAACACACTAGAACTCACTTGCATTGCTCATGACACATCCCAACCTCCTCTAACTTCCCAAAACCAGAACATAGCTCAAATTTAATTGTGAATGATCTACATGCTCATAGGTAAGGGATAAACTGTTTGGAACAAATTCATTTGAGGTTAGGAAATCTTTTAGTGAGTTAACAAAGAAAAAGACTTACAAAGGCTCAAAGGGATAACTAGGGATCAATTACAGTCAAGGTTGGCTATTAAGGCTCAAACGGTCCAAAGATGGCCTAAATCATTTCTCCAATGTTGCACAGCCTAGGATTTCACCTCGAGTGACCATCAAACAAGTTCTAGAATTCATTGAAATCTGAAGAAACATTTAAATTACATAAACTTTCTCTAAGTGAACAAATAACTCAGTGATAATAGCTCAGTGCTCAATGTTGCGCAAGGAATCAAAAGCAAAGCGAAAACCAATAAACATTTCAAGCACACAGATCCATGCATCATTTATCATTTTCCAAGAGTTATTCTTAATTCAATCATTATCTTATCATCGACCCACAAAATGCAAGAAAAGAGGTACGTGGCGTTGTTACACCTGAGTCAAGATTGTATATTTCAACAATCCTTAGGACCAGTAGCCCGCAGACTTAAGGTTTCCAGCCTATATACCTTTATTATGAAAGAACAAAACGAGAAACAAGACACTTCAAACAACATGAAATAAACAAACTACAGATTTATTTGGAGAGAATGCGTTTCAAGAGTTAAGGAAACCCCATATTCTGCCATTCTCAGATTTTTCCACAATTTTTTTTTAGTCAGAACTGGTAAAGACACAAAAATACATAACAACTCTAAATTACATAAAATTAAACCTACTCATGAAATAACAAAGTCCAACAAGTCAGCAAACAAAAACAAGTCAGTTAGAATGGGTCTAAAAAGTTTAGAAGTTAGCCTCCTTATTCAGCCACTATGGATTGAAGAGATCCAGAATGCGTTTCAAGAGAACTTAAACTTTTTAAGCCACCACTCTAAAAGCAAAGATTAGAAAATATTACCTACGGTGAAAGAAACAATCTGAAAAAAAACTCAAAAGAAATGACATACAAAAAAACTCAAATAAACATAATAAAGAGAAAGCAAACGAAAATGAAGCAAACCAGCAGATAGAGATTACAGATGGAGCGTTAAATCCAGTTTACGCCTCTTATTGCCTTCTCCAAACCAATCTATCCGAGATATTGTTGGATCAGGCGAATAGACGAATGCTTGTAATTTGTCAATTAACTCCCCTGCAGTTGAAGCTGTAACCAGGATTTGCCTCGCCGACTGTGAGATGAAGTTTTTTTCTACTGCTTGATCAAGAAAAGACAACAAACCATCAAAAAAATTATTGACATTTAACAAACCAATGGGTTTTCGATGGATGTTTAGCTGTGCCCAAGAGGTGATTTGAAATATCTCCTCTAATGTACCATAACCACCGGGCAAAGCTATAAATGCATCAGATTTAATGACCATATGTGCAATACGCTCATGCATACTAGAAACCTGTAACTCTTCCCCCATTGTGTTGCCTACGATATCTCGTACAGCTAATGGTTTAGGGATAATGCCGAGAACTTTGCTTCCTCCTAAGGATGCAGCTGTCGACACACACCCCATTAACCCAAGACTACCCCCTCCATAAATCAAATGAATACCCCTCGCAGCTAATGTCCTACCAAGATCAAGAGCTGCTGTTGTAAACTCTCCATCTTTACCAAATTGCGATCCACAAAATACGCATGTATTTTGGAATCGCCGAATTGGTGTTTTCTCCATTTCTAAAAGTGCTCTAAACTTGTGCAAGACAATGATGTACGTTAGGTATTATGCGATTCAAGTGCAAGACAGGTTATAAAATGACATTTGAGAATATGCAAAATGGATATATACCCACGTAAAACTCTCAAATTTGACACATGGGGACATAATTTCGGTGGGGGTTGCTCGATGCAGATTTATCGCCCCAAAATTTGAAAAAATGATATATGCTTTCGACGAGGTTCGACAAAACCTACACACTTGTCTCCCATGTGAAGCATTAAAAATGGAGATACACTTTCGATGGAGGTTGACAAAACCTCCACACTTGTCTCCCACGTGTACTTATGCCATAGGGTAGTCATATGGTTTGTCAAAAAGAAAACTTGAAATTAAAACAAACAAAATCAACAAACAACAACAACACAAAAACAACATTGATAATCAGATCAAACGAAACAAGAAAAAATAAAATTCGACAACAACAACACACATTCAAATATACAAGTAGTTGTGATTGTGGCTCACATCTTCCTCTGGTTTTACGTCCAGTAACGGCTGAAACGCCTTCTATGAGTCGGGGATTTGCTTCCCATCCAGTTTTCTTATAAACTGGCAAACAGGGTCGTTTTTAGTCAGATTCCCTAGACTATAACACTGCAATTCATCACGAAATTGTGTCCATAGATTAAGCAATTCACGCTGAACAAGTCCACAAGAATGTGACTCGAGAGTTAACAAAACATTATCCAGCGACTCATTACTCAAACCATTCTTAATAAATGAAAGTTTATCTTCTCTATTCCTGGACGCAAAACCTAATGAACGACAAGTCTGGTTACAATTCCATCTAGCACATTTATAACATACTTGTAACCTTTTCGCTCTTCGCCTTTTGGCGTAGTAGCTTTTCCCTAGACCAGGCATGTATTTTGCTAGATTAATATCAGGCTTACCGGACAATCTTACCTTGGCTTCGATAAGCCATCAGATATCCGCAGACATATTTAGGAGCATCAACGCCCAAAGTCTAGTCATCCGTACTTTATAAATTTTAAACACAGCATTTTGAGGAAGTGAAGGGAAATATTTACGAAGGTTCGATAGAAAGATATTAGCATCCATTGAAGAGAAGAAAAGGAGAGATATTACCGATAATGCGATTGAGTTTGTTCTTCTCCCAGATATGCACTTTTCAAAACCTTCGAACAATGGCTTCAACTCCCGTTTGAATGTTTCCTCAAGCTGTTGCACAACTGAACTCAAAGCACGGAATAATCAAATTAAACACAAGAAAAGAAAAGAAAAGAAAAAAAAAGAAAATAGAGACACATAAAAGAAAAAAAAACACAAGAGCAAATGAAAGTCAAAAACAAACAACAAAGCAAATGAGACAAATGGCAAAGAGAGATAAAACCTGATCAATTATAATAGCCCATGAGAGGAATCTCCTCGAAACACAAAAATTGATCAATACTACCTTCTTTTCTTTGTCTCTTTTTATTTATGTTTCAAAAACATTGGGTTGCCTCCCAATAAGCGCTTGGTTTAATGTCCTCAGCCTGACATTATCTGTCCTCACCCATCAAGATAAGTTGGCTCGTAGAGAGGTACCTCATCGATGTCCTGCATCACTGAATTCTCATAGTAAGGCTTCAACCTGTGCCCATTCACCTTGAATACTTTATCCGTTTTTAAGCTCTTGATTTCCACTGCACCATGGGGAAAAACATTAGTAATAACAAAAGGTCCAACCCATCGAGATCGTAATTTACCTGGAAATAACTTGAGGCGAGAATGAAATAAAAGAACTTTCTGTCCCACTTCAAAATTCTTCCTGGAGATCATTTTATCATGAAATGCCTTAGTTCTCTCCTTGTAAATTCTGGAATTCTCATAGGCATCATTTCTAAGTTCTTCCAATTCTTGCAGTTGAAGCTTCCTTTGTTCTCCAGCAGCATCCATCTCCATGTTACAAAGCTTTACTGCCCACCATGCTTTGTGTTCGAGCTCTACTGGAAGGTGACATGGCTTACCATAGACTAACCTATACGGAGACATCCCAATAGGTGTCTTGTAAGCAGTTCGGTAGGCCCAAAGTGCATCATTCAATCGTAGGCTCCAATCTTTTCTACTCGGATTCACTGTCTTCTCGAGAATGGACTTGACTTCCCGATTTGAAACTTCAACTTGACCACTAGTTTGTGGATGATATGCAGTAGACACCTTGTGAGTGATGTTGTATTTCTTGAGCAAGGCTTCAAATGATCGGTTGCAGAAGTGTGTCCCTCTATCGCTAATCATGGCTCTTGGTGTTCCAAATCTCGCAAAAATGTTAGATTTCACAAAATCTACAACAACTTTAGAATCATTAGTTCTCGTAGCTTTTGCTTCCACCCATTTAGAAACATAATCCACAGCAAGTATAATGTAAACATTACCAAATGATGAAGGAAAAGGACCCATGAAATCAATACCCCACACATCAAAAATCTCGACAATAAGTATAGGGGTTTGTGGCATTTGATTTTTGGCACTTAAATTACCTGTCCTTTGACAACGGTCACAAGCTTTGCAGAACAGATATGTATCTTTGAACAATGATGGCCAGTAGAATCCACAATCAAGAACTTTAAGGGTTGTTCTTTTTGGTCCGAAATGACCTCCACATGCATAAGAATGACAGAAGGTTAAAATTGAATTAAATTCAGATTCAGAAATGCACCTTCTTAACACTTGGTCAGAACAATGCTTCCATAAGTATGGATCATCCTATATGTAATACTTGGCAATGTTTTTGATCTTGTCTCTTTGAGCTCGAGTCAAGTCATGTGGTAGCTTCTTGGTAACTAAGTAATTAACAATATCTGCATACCAAGGGGCTGCTACATGTAGAGACAGCAATTGTTCATCCAGAAAACTTTCTTGTAATGGCAGTACATCCTCGTCATGGACAATGCAACTAAGATGGTCTGCAACTAAGTTTTCACTTCCCTTCTTATCTTTGATCTCCAGCAAAGAAACATGGACGAATTGATATGAAAATGATATATAATTAGACACCTATCAAATCACTAATAGAAATGCAATGCAATGTAGATGCCACGATCTTCCATGAAGCGGGTTTTTCGTATGTAGGCCGCTTCATATGGGTATGTCTTGCAGATGTCTCACCAGTATTAGGTAAGGTGTCCTTCTATAATTCATGTATGTATGATTTCTATCTTAGTAGTTCTTTCTAACTATATGATTTTCTTACTTGATCAGACGGGTCGTCAAGAAATTACTCGTCTACAACATGAGGTGGAGTGCCTCCAGGCTTAGGTGGCCACTTTCTCCGTCGATATTGACAATAATGGTGATGAGTGAGGACTGTCATCACCGACTTTCATCAGGATTTTTTCTTTGTTTATTTTGCTTCCATGTATGAACTTTCATGATGTATAATCGAATAAATTTTAAAGATTTTATTTTTGACTCCATATATTTTTGTATATTGAACTGAGTTTACATCCAAATTTATTCAAATTTGTTTCTACGTCATCAGTTATTCAATTCTAAACAATACAACAAAATTTGGAAGCCACACACTCGAAATAGTTCGTCGGTACGCGTTCTGAAAGTCGAAGGATCGCATAAATAGGCTGATTAGCACTAATAACTACTGGCCAACAATAAGACCATCTAGCAGCTATTTGATTGTCGGTTGGCTATCATGCAACAATCGACCGGCGGTCGGATGGTCAACCGACAGTTTTCTGGCAATCCTCCCTTATTCTGTCTTGATTTGTGCACTATTTAAGTGTTATTCGTTCCAGCTACTTCCGTGCACCTTTTCTCTCTTTTCTTAAGGTTTCTTTCTTCACATTAACACCTCTTCGTGTCATTCAACATGTCTAAAGCTTCTCTCCAGATTATTTTCTAGCCCTTCTAAGGCCTTTAGGGGATGAGGATTGGAAACAACTCAAGCTTGTCAGTCTCTATCATTTGAAGTTCTTTTGTCACGTTAAGCTCGACATCCCTTTTCTGAAGGAGTGTGCAACCTTTTAGGATTCTCATGATCACATCTTCTACTTCAATGGATAGAAGCTTTGCCCTCTGTATGAGGAATTCTTTGCCATACTCGATCACCATTCATTCAATTCTGAGAGCCTTATTCTTCCTATTATCCAGACACCATCAGCAACTGATCTTGCCCATTTCTTTGACTTCCCGACTTTAACCATGGGTATTCATACCAGGGATGATAGAGTGACATTATCCTCTATCATGCCTTTGCTCGGGATGATGGACAAGACTTTATCTGGTTGGCTTTGCCTTCTTTAGTTCTGCCTCCTTGCGTAGTTTCTATTAGTCTTACCGGATGGTCTCAGAGATCCGCATCTTGTGACCATCATTTCTCAAATGGGTCTTGGTTTCATAGTAGTTCCCTTGATTTTTGCTGAGACAATGATTGGACTGGATCCTGTCAGGATGGATTCGAGTTAGAGATTTAAGGGCAGTCTTTTGCTTCTTCAGGTTTTTCTTATGCAAATTTTTTATTTGATTATTATTATTTTTTTACACTCTAATTTTTGTCTAAGCTGCCCTTTTGGGTTTTCGACTTATCGATCTTGCTCTAACTTTTGCCTGAGTCACCCTTTTTGGGTTTTCAACTCAATGGGCTCTTCCTTTTTCTCATGCCCTAATTTTTGCCTAAACTGCCTTTCTCGGGTTTTCAACTTGGCGAGCTTGCCTTAATTTTTACCTAAGCCGCCCTTTTTGGGTTTTCGACTTAGCAAGCTTCTTTTCTTGTTTTTTGTATTCCTTCTTTCTCAAATTTGGTTACAAGAGAGAGTATATGTTCTTGCACCGCCTGAAGGAGACATTTACTGTTATAGCCCTCGTCGTCATATGAGGAGGAGACTCGAGAGATGTTCTTCATGGATTGATTGGCTCCAAGTCATTCCTAATACTCAAATTCGCTGGCACTTCCCATGGTGGAGGGTAGAGCATGTGATCGTAGGGACGTATATTGCATGCGTGCCTCTAGCGGGTTTCACCTATAGTTCATTCTATGATCCTGCTAGCCTGGGTCGATAATATGGTCAGAAGCAAAGGATTATGGATTCACTGACTGCTTTCAGTCCTCGGAGACTATTTACTCATTATCTAAAGCGCGTGAGAGATTCTTAGGTACATTGCACCATTGAGAGGAATCTATTCCATGATTTGGATTTTGAGACTGACGACTGATACAAGGATTGGGTGACCTTTCAGGCTTTTATTCCTGATCCTGTTCTTTCAGCTAGGTAGTGTCGTGAGCAATATAGTGAGCCTATTCGTAGTCCATCGAAGAGGCAGAGATGACATTATTAGTTCCTTGGTTGGCTTAGATGTTTGATGTTTCCTTTCTGTTGTTATGCAAAATAATAAGCCATTTCAAAAGACATATTTGTTCCAAACAATTTCATTTCATTAATAAAAGTACAATCTTTGCTCTTCGAATAATATGTGCACAATGATACAATTCCTATCATTAATCAGTCATTTCTAATTTTTTGATTAATTATTTTTCTCTCACTTTCTTTTTTTTATACATAATATTTCTTTAGCCTGTCCATGTTGATGGGCTAAGTGAACTCATTCCTTTCCATATATGATAAAATGATGGCTCCATCGGACATGACCCTCGTCACAATAAATGGACCCTCTCAGTTGGGTTTAAACTTCCCTCTTGGATCAAACACAACTGTTCTTGCTTGCTTAAGGACCAACTCTCCTTCGTTGAACTTCATTGCCTTTATTCTTTTATTAAAGGCTCGAGCAACCCATTTCTGGTATAGCCGCATGTGATACCTAGCCTTCATTCTCTTCTCATCAATCAAAGCCAATTGTTCATATTTATTACGAATCCACTCCTCTTTAGGAACTTCTGCGTCAATCAGAACCCTCACTGATTTCATTTCTATCTCACTTGGTAAGACAGCTTTTGAACCATAGACCAACAAGAACAGCGTCATGTCGGTCGAGCTTTTGGATGTTGTTCTACAACCCCATGACACAAACAACAACTTCTTTGCCCAATCTTTATATGTTTATACCACCTTGCCCAACATCTTCTTGACATTCTTATTAGTCGTTTCTACCACCCCATTGGCTTGTGGCTAGTATGGAGACGACTTATGGTGTTTATTTATGTACTTCTCGAATAAAGCCTTAGTCTCGGCCTGAAAGTGAACCCTATTGTCAATCATGACATGGTATGGTACCCCAAATCTGTATATGATGTTCCTCTCAATGAACTTTGCCATTTGCTTTGCCCCTTACTTAGTATAGGACTCTGCTTCTATCCATTTGGTGAAGTAGTCGATCGCCACCACCAGATACAGATGTCCATTAGAGGCTGATGGCCTTATTTCACCTATAGTATCAATGCCTCATGCAGCAAAGGGCCATAATGTAGTCATCCCTTGTAGTTCCAAGGGTGGTTGATGGATCAAGTTTCCATTAATCTGGCACTGGTGCCACTTCTTCACAAATCAAACATAGTCTGTCTCCATAGTTAGCCAGTAGAATCCTTACCTCATGATCTTCCTTGCAAGCACTAGCCCATTCATGTATGGCTCACATACACCACTATGGATTTCTTCTATAAGCCTCCTTGCTTCCTTCTCATCCACACACCTAAGTTGCATCCCTTCCGACATTCTCCTATACATCATCCCCTGATGACAAATAAATTGTTGGGCCATCTTACGTAACACAGCCCTATCCTTCTTGTTGGCCTCCTCAGGCAAACTTCTCTCTTCTAGATATTTCTTTAAGTTGTAGAACCATGGCTTCTCATCCACTTCAACTTTCGTTATGTAAGGCTCCCATGCTTGTGATATTATGATTGGTCTCACAAATAATTCTTGTTTGCTTACCCATACTGATGCCAACGAAGCCAAAGCGTCAACCATCTAATTCTTACTTCTACGAAGATGGGTAAAGGTGCATTGCTTAAACCTTCCAATCAACCTTTTGATGTGTTCAAGGTAAGGCTTTAGCTTCCCTTCTCATAAATCCCAATCTTTATTGGCTTGAGAGATGACTAGCTTGGAATCTCCAAACACTTCTACTTCAGCAATACCCATGGCAATCATAATTTTTAAACCAAAGGTGCAGGCTTCATACTCGGCCATATTGTTAGTGACTCTGAACTCCAACTTTTTGGCACATGGGATAGCTTATTCAGTTGGTGACACTAGAATAACTCTTATTCCAGCACCGTTACGATTAACAGCTCTATCAAAGAACATTCTCCATCCCATTACTGAGATTATCCCCAGATGTTCATCTGGGAATTCCAACTCCCATGAATCATTGTCGTCAACCGGGTTCATGGCCGAGAATTCTACTACTATTCTTACTTTCACCACTTTTTGGGCAACATATTCAGTGTTGAATTTTGATAATTGTACCAGCCATCTTGCTAGCTTCCCCACCAATGTTGTGCCTCATAAAGATACTTCATCGGATCTTCCTTCGAGACAACCTTAATTTTGTAAGATTGAAAATAGTATCTCAGTTTCTTTAAGAGCCAGATTATGGCTAAACAGGTTTTCTCCATGTAGCTACACTTCGTCTCATATGGTAATAGCTTCTTGCTAAGATAATAGATGGCATGCTCTACATCCTTCTCATCTTTTTGTGCCAGCATAGCACCGATAGCCTCTACCTCAAGAGCTAAGTAAATAATTAAATTCATCCTACATTTTGGCGACCTCAAAACCAGTGGGTTCTGCAAGTACTTCTTAATTCTTTCGAATGCTTCTTGGCACTGATCATTACATTCTACCGGTTGATTCTTTTTAAAAAGCTTAAAGATTGGTGCACAAACGGTTACTAGTTTAGCGACGAATTGACTGATGATTGGATCTTCCTCAAAAACCCTCAAACTTCTTTTTCAGTCTTAGGTGACAGCATCTCCATAACGGCCTTCACCTTGTCTGGATCTACTTTTATCCCTTTCTTACTAACTATGAACCCTAGCAACTTCTCCGAAGACACACTTTTTTGGATTTAGCTGCAGCTTGTATTTCTTCACCTTTTTTAGGAATTTGTCTAAGGCTTCAAAGTGACCCTCTCGAGTCTCAGACTTCACCATCATGTCATCCATATAAACTTCTATCTCCTTATGTATCATATCGTGGAATAGCGTTGTCACCATTCCTTGGTAAGTAGCCCCTGCATTCTTCAAACCAAAGGGCATTACCTTGTAGTAATAAGTTCCTCATTTTGTAATAAAGATTGTCTTCATCTTATCTTCATTGGCCATCATAATCTGATTGTATCCAAAGAACCCATCTACAAAAGAGAACATCACACTAGCCGCAATGCTATCCATCGGCACACCGATATGAGGCAAAGGAAAATCATCCTTTGCTGAGGCCTTGTTCAAGTCTCAGTAATCCACACATATTCGAACCTTTCCATTCTTTTTTTTTTTAATTGGCATAATGTTGGCTAACCATTTCGGATACTTTACCACTTCTAAAAACTTGGCTTCAATTTGTTTAGAGACTTCCTCTTTGATTTTCTGAGCCCACTCTGGCCTCATTCTTCTTAACTTATGCATAACCATATTCACATGTAGATAAGTCAGGATTGTATGCTCAGCGATGCTTCTCTCGATTCCAAGCATGTCGTCATAGGACCAAGTGAATATTTCTTCATGTCTCTTTAATAATTTTCAAATTTCTCTCTCTCTTCAAGAGTTGTATCAAGTGCAATGCATATGTTCTTAGGTTTTTTTATTGTGCCAAGATTATTGTCATGAGTTTGAATGATATGAATTTCAAATATGCTAGTGAAATACAAACTATGATACACAACACCATTAGGAAAGACATCAAACAAGTAAGCAAAATTGTTTTTCATTGCATTAAGCTTTGAAACATAAACAATGTTCTCTTCTTCGAAGAGGTTGGGTACAAATATGCCTTTATAAGATACACTTTTAATTCCTTCCTCGATGAAAGCAACTAGGTTGATGGACGGGTCCATTGGCGATGCTTGTTCTTGAGGCTTCTCCTCCTTCATGGTTGTCTTCTCCATCTTTCCCACCAAGTCATCCCCCTCAGAGACTCCTATCTAAAGGATATCTCTAAAGATCTCAAATCTGGGCCTCAACATTCCCTTGAAAACCCATTGTTCAACAGCTCCTACATACTTCGTATCTTGGGCCTTGACAATTTTGATGAATTTTCCTTTCTTGGGCTCAATATCTTCTTTTTCCACTACAGATTCATAGCCCAAACATCTTCTAGAGGTTTGACCTTTGAAGTCTGGAAAAGATAGTAGGTCGCATCCATTTCTCCCAAGTCCAATTCCTGATATGTACCTTTGTTTCTTCATTATTCCAACAATGATTGGGCTAACTTCATCAATCATGGCTACTTGAAAGCCACCCATATAAGGTATTTCTCCAACCTTTACACTCAAAAGTAGCTGGTGCAATTGTTGAGGCTGCATGAATGGTTATGATCTCCCCATCCATGTTGAATCAGATTTTTTGATGCGAGGTGGAAAGAACTGCACCAAGTGGATGGAACCATGCTCGTTCCTAACAAGGTAGCGAATGTGATCGAAATGTCAAGGACCGTGAATTCTATCATAACTTCGATGGGTCCTGTCTTCACTAAAGCTTTGAAGATTCCTATGGCACTTCTCTTTGAATCATCATAAGCCCTGATTACCATCTCACAAGGCTTGAGCTCATCGTCCTGTACTTGTGCAATATCTTTATAGGCACAATACTGATAGCGGACCCATCATCCACTATGATATAAGGAGACGTTTTTCCACCAATCTTTGCAGTGATGAACAATGACTTATTATGGTTTCTCCCTTCAGATGGTAGATCTTCATCCGTAAAGGTGATTCTCCTCTTTCTCTTACCCCTTTAGGTGCTCCTCCAATCAAGGCGGTCAATATTTCATTAGTAGTGGCAGTCATCGATATCTCTACCTCTGCCAAGGCCTTCGCCATGGCTTCACTATGTTTTTAGGATGATATAAATAGATCCCAAATGCTATCGTTTGCTTGAGTTTTCTTTAATTGTTTGATCAATTGATCCTCTTCTTCTTTGGCTTCTTCATTGGCAACTTCTTTGCCTTTCTCAACTGTCTTTTCGGTTAGTTTCTCCTTTTCCTCCTCATGGTAAAATCTACCACTCCTTGTCACTCTTTGGACATTCTCTCTCTCACCCCTGAGTGTTTCTTCCTCATGTGTTTCTTCCTCAATTCTCATTTCTTCTTCGTCATCACTACTAAAGTTAGACCAAGAGTTCTTGACATGAGGGATGTTATCCCAAATTCCCATGATTCTCACTTCCTTAATACATCATGTAGGCAAGCTCTCTCTCCTTATAAAACTCTAATCTCACTTCCCTTTCCTAGCCGCACTACCTTTCTTCACCTTAAGTCTTCTAGGTGGTGGGCCTTTTCTAGCCATCCACTTCTTGGCAAATGAGCTTGATGGCGTAGGCTTCTTCTTGATGGCCGTCACTTTAACTTTTTCTTCTTCTTCTTCTTCTTCTTAGGGCTCCTCTTCTTCTTGGTCACTAAGATTCACAAGTTCGGGTTCTAAGCTTCGTTTGACCTCTTTCACTATAATGTTAACCTATCCAATTTTCTTGGTGTGAATCTTGGCTGCCAAAGGAGCAGGCTCATCTTTCACCCTTTCAATGATCTTCTTGGGTTCTTCTTCTTTAGGCACTTTGGCCTTAGGCTTCTTCATTGGGAATACCTTTCTAGTGGTTTGTTCTAGCTTGAACTTCTCCTTTCTCTTGGCTCTCTTGGCCCTGCTCATTCCATGCTCCTCGAAGGAATTCATGACTTGTTCCTCAGTCAAGCCCGATCCAATCATATTGGTTAATGAAGGAGGCACCCTGTTGTTGTTAGGCAATGGGTTACTCTTTGTGTTGGGCTCATATGTCTTTGGGTTGGGAATCTGGCCTTCATCAATCAAATCTTGAATATCATGGCAAAGGTGAGTGTAATCATTAGTCTTATGACTAGTCACTTAATGGAATTCATGTTTCTCATGGTGCCTCTAATTCCTTGGTAGTGGGTTTGAAAGCTCCCTTGGTAGTAATGGTTGCAAGATCCTTTCAGCTCTCAATCTTACAAAGATTTTGGAAAGTTGCCTTTCCAAACGACTAAATCTCCTTTGTGGAGCAACTGCTTTCACTTTTACGTGCTTCATGCTAGGCCCACTAGGTTGGTGATACTGCCCTTGATTTCTTTGAGGGTAGCCATGAGTGCTTCTCTTCTGTCTAGCCTCTAATTCTTCTATTTGGATGCCTGAGTCATACAAATCTTCAAATGTTTTGATAGGAACACTCGCTAGTCTACCACTGATGAAAGCATAGGCTCCATTGATCACCATTTGGACCTGGTCCTTCTCCACGGGCCTTGTGGTCATCTTGGCAACTTTGGCCTTCCAACGAACTAAGTACTCTGAAAAAGTCTCGCTCGGCTTTTGTCTCGTCATCTCCAAATCCCTCAACGTTACCCCTAGTTGGGTATTGTAGTGGTACTATCCCATGAATTGTTGAGAAAGTTCCTCCTAATCTTCTCAAACTCTCTTTGGGAGATCATGATACCATCCTACTGCATCATCTTCTAAGGATAGCATGAAGTATTTCAAAATGTGCTCCTTCGTCAAAAAAGTAGATGCCATAATGGCTGCACACTTCCTCAAATGTGTATTAGGATGCCCCTCTCCATTGAACTTAGACAACTCTTGATCTCTCATAAGCAAGATGTCGTCCAGGTCTTTGACACCTTTTAGTCCCTTCTACTTCCAAAGGGATTGGACTTTTTCCATGTCCTTGGCCAATTGCTTGATTGATTTAGGTTCTTCATGGTTGATTAGGCTCTTCACCCCATTTCTACCTTGGCTGGTTTCACCATCGCCATCACCATCACCCTCGGGTGGAGATTGGTTCATGCGGTTGGGCCCATTCAGTAAGGCTTCAATGACTTGGGCCACTTGCTATTGGAACGCGGTAATGTCAGCCCTCACTTGAGCAATTTCAGCATTATTGTTATTTGGTGCAGCCATCTCGTCAATTGATTCTTCGTTCTTGTCAAATGACCACCTCATCTAACCCAAGCTATGATGGCTGTAAAACAAAGATGGTAATGCCATGCATGCATGCATGTATGTATACATGATATGATGCATGCTCATACAAGGGTATAGACACGCTTTCAGCCTTCCAACCTTATTCCTCACACACACATAAGGTTGAGTCTCTTTTCTTGGGATTTTAGGCTTCATTCCCAAAACATCATCATGGGATATGGGAATGCAAGATTCTCTCTCCTAATTTTAATATATAAGTTGATGTTGGATTCTTCATAATTATCATAACATGGTTTTCAAAACGTCATGATAACTTTAGCTCATAACACATGTTCCCATTTTATTCTTATGGGTGACTTGACATGTGGCATTTGTTCATCGTTTCATGAGGTTTTGAGTTGATGTTATTCTAATTATGGGGAATTTCACATCCATAGACATGCAATTCAACATGGATTTTGGATATTCATCAAACTGAAAATTTCTAGAATCATCTATAAGGGCTTGAGTCTCAAGGGCTAATAGTCTAGGCTCCTTCAAGTGAGAGATGCCCCCTTGGGCCGGTTTCTTTTTATACCAATTTAATGGTACGTGTTCAAAGGTGTTGACACCAACATGAGTTGTCGAGGAGTCGAATGGAGCCAAACACTTCTCATGCCAATGCCACACAACTAGTTTAGGTAGTTCATGCTCATTGTATACAAATGCGTAGTGATGCAAGGACTCATTATGCCAACACGAGGCATTAGGATTTGGTATTTCCATCGGCATCAACTTCTCTTATCCCAGTAGAGTCGCCACTGTGAACGGGGCTTTCATCCCCCCAGAGCTTTTGCGACCACAATACTGTGTTAAAGCCTCTTCCGAGACTTAAGGGAACACAAACGAGCCATAGACACTTTTAGACCTACTGGAGGCAATCTGATCCCTCACTTTATGACCTAAACTACCCTCATCCCTTTAGAGATGGATTTGGAAAGTTAGGTACGAGTCTTTCAACTCGCCCAGAAGTGAATCTGACCTCCACTTGGGAAATATCAAATAAGAATATCTCGTATTGTCACTTAATCAGCTTAGATGATTCATCTTATGCACGTATTCTCATTTTTATCTTCATTAAACATGTTGAGTGATTATTCAATCAAAATAGTTTTATATTCATACAAAGAAAAAAGGAGGAGAATAGATTACATTTCTGTCATACATAGGGGAATGGGAAGAGGATTACATCATTTGTTCTCCATCAGTAAAAAAAATTTCGTACGTTCATATATTTGAATATACATTCTACGAAACGGTCCTTTATCATCAATATGAGTCCACCACACTTCATGGCATCACGTAATTACATTTCATAATATACAAACATTCGCACATTCATAAATGAACAAATTATAAATAAAAAAAAGCCATAATCTAGTGTCATAGCATTCTAGCTTAGATTTGATAAATTCTATCATGGTATTCTACTTATTGCTATTCTAGCATAACTCATATCAATTTATTAAGAATAATGACATTTCTAGTCAAAACATGGCATTTCTAGCCTAATCATGGCATTTTTTCTCTAATTCAAACAATTGAAGTCAATCCTAGCTATTTTAGCTCTAACAAGACATTCAAGGGCAAAATGATAATTCTACCTATTCTATACTATTTCCTAGCATACATCAAAGCAAGTAAGTTTTCCTAGCATGATTCTAATAATGTACTCTTAAGTATAGTTCTAAACATGTTTTCCTAATCATGATTCTAAGCATTCGCAAAGAAAGTAAACTCCTAAGCATGATTCTAAAAAGGGAAGGATTGCAGACTTATCTCGACATGCTTATCCATGTTGTAAAACAAATTTGGTTAGAGCAATTCATAATATTCCTAAACATGCTCCTAAGGATAAAATCAAATCCTAAACATGCTTCTTCTAAGCAATAACAATAAAAGAGAAAAAGAGGGAAGAGAGAATTCTGCTCTCAAGACGTACTCTTTCTGGGTTTAGAGCAAATGAATGCCTAAAAAATTTATACTAGAAAAGACTTCTCAAATTCTCGAGTATATTTTCAAGAGGGAGAAAGATGATTGCATTTAACAATCGGTGTGTATTGCAAAGTGAGAGGAGGGGGCTTTATATAGGAGAGGGGTGAAGATGAAATTCAGAAATTTCCTAAGCCAATTTCCGAAAATAAACCAAAGAGGGTCGGACGACCATCTGATCGACGCCTAGCCATGGGCCAATAGTCGGGCTATTGTCAGATGGTCGGACGACTATCTTGGAGAGTAGGGTGGCTGTCTGATAACCGACTGGCCAATTTCCTTTCAGCCTCTTCCTTTTTTATCATCCTTCATGAGCCCCTTCAAACCTTTGCTCTTTCGATCATGCATAACTTTTGGAATTCAACTCTGATTCATGATCCGTGAATTTCTATGAAAACTAGACATCCGTAGCTTCGCAACAGTATATGGCTCATCACTAGATTCCTCTTGGATTAATTTCTGTTGACTTTTCAAAATCATTTATCAGTTTTCCAAACTCTTCACCAACTTCTTTTCACCCTTCTCTTCTTAACTCTCAAGGGCATTTTGGTCATTTTCTAGAGCCTCAAAAATTCAATGTCTACAGACAGGTAAATCGAAACCAACACATATCATTTCCCTGGCCAATCACCTACACATAAATCATGCTCAAGCCAATTAGAAGACGCAAGCATTAATATCATTCCTTTGGCCAATCACCTCCCATCTAATCACGTAATCCACTATTGCATTTTATTTTAGAATTGCTAATACAGAATCGTGCAGCTAACCATTTGCCACGTAAGAAGGCTTGAACAGTAAATACCACGCTCGTAAAGAGGCAACATTTCTTAGCCATTCCATACCCACCCCACATAGATTGTCCACCAATTTGTAAATTTACCTACTTTTTGTCAATACATACTATAACTTTGTGTATCCCCTACAAATACAATTTAGTTGCATATTAAACAGCAACAACACATTCAATTGCAGTAGTGTCTTCAAATTAGATTCCAATTGCACATCTACGAATTTACAAAACAAGAACTTGAACTACCAAAAACAGGAACAGTTACACAACCCCATGTACAAATGCCAATCGTGCAAAGCATCCTACATGCCCCGTTTAGAATGAAACCGTGGTAGCACTTCAAAAATTAATTATTAAATTAGGCTATCTGCAAAACAACATACTAGATAACGCATGGATGTTAGCTTTTGTAGTTAAATAGATATAATTATAAACACATTTGTATCAATTTCTCATGCCATATTGTAACAACTATATCTGCAAATCATCCCGCCCAATTTACTTTTACTTCTTTACTAATTCACGCATCATATTCATTTGGATAATGTAAGAAAAGGATAGTGTCAGTAACCAATTCTCACATTTTATTTTGTTCGCACCAACTCATGAAGTCGTGGTATTGCAAGTGTTTTTTCTGATGAAATACCCGCCACTCCTCTTCAATTTGGTGAGCCATTTCTATATCAGCCATATTTTCCTCTACTCCAGTTACTCCATGGATAGTAGGACTCTAGCTTTCATATCCCATGAATCCAAAAGCCTGACCATTTATATGCTCTGCCTTCATTACACAATATATATATGGCCATATGGAATCCCTATGCTCTCCATTGATTTGTAGGAGCATCCAATATGATTGTTGATCTGGTTGTACACAACAATCCACTTGCTGTTTCAATCTTTGAATTGCATTACCTCATATACCACCCTTCATACATTATTCATTCTATCACTAACTACTAGAACTCCCTCACCTTCAATCTCTGTCCTTATTAACATGAACAAAGCCTTCGTAAACATCTTTCTTCCTTGATCCTCATACATTGGTAGGTGCATCCGCAGTACCAGTTCACTATACTCACTATCAAAATCGTCCTTCGCTTCAATATTCCTCATCCTTTCCAAAGCCTTCTCCACTTGGAGATAGAACTCGGGCAATGATAAATTCAAGTTCACGTAGCAGTTTATGAACGCATTTATACTCCTACAACTTTGTGAGCTCTTCATCCCCACAAAGAAATGTTCTCGTAGGCATGCCTCAGCCCATAACCTCCTATCCTCATAAAACTTATTTACCCATGCATTATCTTTCAGTCCTTGCTTTTCCACCAACTTCTTCCATTTCTTCTCAAACTCTTCAATTGTAATGTTGGCCCTCATTAGTTATGCTACGTTTCTCGTGAATGTCGCATCAGATGTGTTTGCCTAAACATTTTTGTTTAGATGCCAGTTCATAGACAGTGATTTGCATCGGGCAATATGGCTTGAATCGCTTTCTTCATTGACTTGTCCCCATTTGTAATCACTATTCAAGGCTGCTTGTTATTCGTTCCCTTCATGAATGTGTTTAAGAGCCATGAATATGTCTCCACTGTCTCATTCGAAAGCAAGCCAACCCCAAACACATTTGTTTTTTGGTGGTGGTTAACTCTACTGAACACTACTAGCGGCATCCTATACTTGCTTGTTTTATAGGTTGCATCAAACCTAAACACATCGCCAAACACCTTATAATTAGCCTGTGATCCACTGTCACACTAAAAGAAGTCTGCTATCCTATTCTCTTCATGAACTGTGTAATTATAATACAGTCTAGGATCTACCTCTTTCTTTGCATTTACATAGTTGAGTAACCTTTGTGCATCGCCATCAACAGCAGATGTCCGACGATGTTTGTCTAGCTTATTCTGCAAATCTTTCTTTGTAAACCCCACTTTGTCATATCCATTTGCAAGTGAGACCATGTAATCCATTACTTTCGATGTTTTCATCCCAACCTGTCGTATTCCCTCAGCTACTGCAACATCTTCCTCTTTCACTTGCTGATGTGATCTTAAAAATTGAACCTCTATCAAAGTTGCCAAATCGTGTGCATGGATATCATAGAATTCCTTCCCCCCACTTCCCTGTTTTCTTGCTAAGATTTACACAAAACGCTACCTTGCATCCTACGCATGTCAAACCTCTTGGCTCTCATACTTTTGATGTATTGTTTAACTTCTGAATCCTTCTTTAGCACACACCCACTGTCTTGAGGTACATCATCCCCTCTTATCTTTATGTAGAACATCTTTCCTAACACTGAAGCCCATATCCTTGGCATGATTCAAATGATGCTTCTTCGCTGCATCTAATGTGTTGAATTGCCTGACCTCGACTGTCGCACCTCTCCCAAACTTTGTTCCTATACTCTTGCCATACTCATCTCCCCCTTTTCCTTCTTTCGAGTTTGTGGCCACTCCCCCTTATTCTATCCCAACTTCCCATTACCCTTTACCTCCATAATCACTGCTTGCATCCACATAGAGTTGCTTACAACTGCTTTGGTTATTTCCACTCTCAAACCCTAGTTCAAATTTCCTATCGATTCCCTACTTCGACTACTCCATCTCTTCCATTTCTAACTTCACTTTCTTCATTCCCAGTATTGCTTCCATAGCTGTCTTCATTTCCTTCAACTCCCACTACATGCATCTTCCTATTGCATCTTGTGAGAGCTCACATCCAATCAGTGCCCTCGTCAACCAATATTTTATTTACTACTCAACATCTTTTGTGTATTTCCTCTGCCTAGACGGACAGATGTCTTCATTCCAGATTGTTTTACAGCAGTATCTATGCCTTCTTTTTTTTTTTTTTTCCTAAAATGGCTCGTTTGGAAATAATTAAGATTTCCTCTACCCGCCATTTCGTCATTTACCTCCTTGTCTGCCCTCCAAAACAATTTATTGTATAACCCCTTTAATACCCCAACCTTTGTCATACTGTTCTCTGGAACTGCTCATTTGACTTGTTCCAATCTTGTTCCCCCCTTTGGTTTTATCCTCTAATGTGCAATGTAGAAGCTAATTCCCTTAGAATTTGTCCATACTACCCCTATCTTTTCCTTGAATGACAATTATAATATTTGGTTGCTATCCATCCTACGATATTGCTCTAAAATAATTTGTTATCGCCTACCTTAGCCCAGTACTTAGTGATAGTATGCCTGTTAGAATTAACACTTAAAAACATTTTTTTAACAAGTGGCACTTATTACCACTTAATTTTATAACTTCCCACACAATTGATATGTTAATTTTCAATTTTCTAGTTATTGGTAAGTCTATTATTTAACTTTGTTCTAACATGTTTACTGTTAATTTTATTATTTTATATAGTTCACACATCTCAATTTTTAAAAAAAAAAAACCAAGATTAAATGAAGATATTTCTAACAATAAAAATCTATAATTATTGTTATACATTCTTTTACAACATTACGTATCTTCTACAACATGGTAAAATATTATGATGCATTACATAATTTCTTTGCAAAACTAAATTTTAAATATAAATAGCAGTAATACATTATAATTTATGAGTCTATTATGAATTACAAAACTAGGCACTTTCTTCAAAGAATTTGTACCTTCTAGGATTTACTGTCGTAATTTTTAGAGATTGTTTTGACAAATATATTAGTACTAAAAATTTAACAATTGTAAATTCATTCTCACATATTTTGTGATTTCCATGACACAGCTGAAGTTCTTTACCAATTCCCAAAAAAAAAAACTTCACTTTCGGTAAAGCTTTCTTGCTCACCCAAACGCGATTTCATTTAACAAAACCATACTCTGGATACTCTAATAGATTTTCATTGCCTAATGCATGATGAATACCACACCAATTTCTTCCTCCTGTGTTGCCTTACATTTATTCCGAACAAATTTTGTGGTGCAATTTCCAGTTACTAGTTTTGCCCACCTCTTATAACGATTATCAACAATTATATGCAATATAATGAGACTACTTGTCTAACCTGCATATTTCAATTAGTACTTAATTAATATACAATTCATTGTAGATCGTAGACAATGTGATACTTTTGCGCACCTACTTACCCACAAAGTTCACATATTTACACATAAAACGCACATGCGATCAAAATTCCGTTTTCGAATGAAACATTTATTCCATCTCAGTTAAAAATTAATTTCCTTCCTTTTCCAATGAAGATTACTTTTAGCATGATTCACCACATGCATCGCGGAGAGAAACCCAATCTATGTGTACTTTCTTGAATAGATAACAAATTAATTTATTTTTCCCACTCCAACTTTTTTGTGTTGATCCTAAACTTTACTGTCCACTTCCACTCCTCATAATACAATGTTTGCCATCAAAGTCACGACTACGTCTATAGAAAACCAAATTGCCTTTGCTTGTAACATACGAGTTGGTGCTTGATTTAATTCCTAAAGATAATACCTTGTCTAATTAATTGTGTTTCTTTGCAAGGACCAGCAAATGAACATAGGCCAACGGTTGCCTATCCCCAACAGGCCTTTCTTGCCCCGGGTTTGAATGACATCCTACACATGTACTGTGTCTGGGCTTTTACTATTATATATAAATGGACTACATCCTCTGCATGTATTTTATTTGGGCTTGTATAATTACAAATAATGGACTAACAATTGGATTTGGCTCGAATCATATTAGGATTTTATTATCTATACTAGAATCAAACGACTATTTAATCAAATATAAATTCATAACACATTGATTTGACAAATGAATTACTGATGAATCATATTACAAGATAAAAATTAATTAGTTACACATCATTAGTGATTTCTTACGTGAAATTAATAACCTTTGTCCGTAATTAGGATTAATATTTCCTATAACATTGTTTGTAACCAAAATCTTGCATATTTGCACTTGTGTAACCTTACATTAATCGCATATCAATCTCATTGCGGTATCAATTAATTCATTTCAACTTTACAATAAGCTATTAATTTCATTATCTTACCATGAATCCTTCCTATCTTCAATGGTACAATATTATATTCATCACGAAATTCTAATAAAAGTGAAATAATTTTGTGACATTATTACTTCATTAGGCTCAATCTAGGGAATAAAAAAGTTATTTGTTATTGTTTAGAAATATGTTAATTAATTTACTGCACAAGTCACCTATATTTATATGTGAATGTGTAATAATTAATTCCCCACCTACGTATAAAATTATTACCTTAATCTATACATAAATTAATTATGACAACAATAATAACTATAATAATTCATTTTTCTGTTACATTATATTTACAAAGAATAATTTGAGTGTTTCACCTCATAGATTTTCAAAAATTAGATTAGTAATTTGAATTGCTTGAAAACAAAAAAGTACATTTATTTGAATTTTTTGACAATCTTCAATCTCATAAATTGGTAACTATCAATCACAAATAAATGTGAAATATAAATCATATTAGACTTAAGTGTTAACTACACAATATGCTCCAACAAACACATTGATATGATCATAATTCTGCGTGGCAAAAGCCCTTGCAAATAACAATAACATTTAACTATAACGTTAAGTTATATTTAAACATTCGAATATTACTTTTAAGGTAACTAAATGGTATACATTGTGTCTACCTAACGATGACTACATTCCTCCTAAATTACAATATTTCGTAATTGCAAACGATCAATAACATCCACTTAAAAGTTTAAGCTAATATCAGTACGAAACAAATCATAATTGTCATAATTTTATCTGATGTGAATCCGACACTGTGATAAGTTGAACTAGACTGTAGGTTGTTCACATCACATCCATTACGCATTGGACGTTCGTACAAAACAACGCAGATGTTTAGCATATCAAAACTTACTAGAATACAACAGTCGTTCCAGTATGACAGAACGTTCAAAATCCTCTAAACCACTATTAAAAATAAATCTCCAAAATTTAGTTAATTGATAACCATTATTATAGTATCAATCATAATCCATTCTATCCATTACAAAACTATCGTGGAGTCAGAACCAATAACATGTAGATGTCAACACGTCTCCTTAAAAGGTGGCCTTTTCAAAGGGAAAGAAAACCAAAATTTAATACTTAGCTATATCCTTGCCACACTACCCAAGATTGTCAACGATAAGAACAGAATGACAGTTTTTACCTTCGTAATCAAATTTTTGATAGCAAAGCTTCCTTGAGATATATTCAATATATATATATAAGTAAGTAAACCTGCCTGACATAACAAAATTTGCTGGTGTAATAGACCTGTGAACATCGGTGGGAAACTTTTATTAAAACTGCGCAATACTTTTAAGACCATTGAATGAAATAAGATCTATACATGAGAAGCAAAATGTGTTACCGTCTCATGCAGGCAGATTATCATACATGCCATTTCAAACTTGACCAAATGTTACCACCGTGGACAGTGATAACACATGTTCATCAGTTAGGGGATCGGCATATATATATGTTCCCCAACAAGACATTATGACCCTCGTGTGTATTCGGAATGGTAATTTGAAACATTATGGCAATAGATTTGTGTGGATTTGATTTGACAACCCAACTACCACTATACACAACCTACAAGCTAGAATACCCATCGAATAATGAATCAGGAAATAAAAGCTACGTAATGAAGTAGTGCAATGCATATATAAGGGGGTATGACCTTGCCAGCATGTAAGGATTGCGATCGTAGTGTACATATGGTTGCTTACAAGCCTATTTCTTTATTTGCTTGGGAAGTCGAACAATTCAAAATGGGAACACATAAGTCAGTGAGAAGGAAAACCACTGTATATATCAGGTGCATCCACAGTCAGTCCTCAAACGAAGGTCTTAGAAGGAAACTTGGCCCAATTAGAGTGGAAGACCCTATACACCCATATGCTCCTTCCAGAACACAATGTCTGTGTGTGTGCGTGTACGTACGTACGTATGTAAAATATTTCAATAGAATTTAGGCATCCATGAATCAGATCAGGTTACAACAGTGAATTTCAACCTATACAAAACTATTTAAATGTTCGCTAGCGGCAACCGTTTAGGAGCGAGGGTAGGATAGGGAAACAATGGGTTTGAGCCCAATTATTTTTTTATTCACGCGATGGAGCTTTCTAGATAATGGAGATTAAAAGATGATTTTTATAATTTCCTTTTGTATAATATTAATAGTGTAACAATCAATCATTATTTCCCCGTTTAATTTACCATGAAATATTTTTTAGTAGGGATGCTCTTTGTTTTATTATAATATTAAATTGCTACCAAATTTATTATAGCCTCATAGGAGTGGGACTAATGAGACGAAGGGATAACACTGTCTACAGAAAGATTAGATGATGGGACAACTCCTGACCATCCCATTGGCAATACGCTGTCATTTTACCCTATATCCCAACTCAACAGTTCCCAAATGATCTGTATCCCTCAGAAACCAAATCGCAATAGGATGCAGTGAGACCAAAACGAAAACGTCAGTAGCAACCATTATTAACAACATGACTTTTGACCTTGTCAGCGCCAAATCTGGGATATGGGGATGGCATATGCGGCAAATCATGAAGACAAAATGCGGTTTTGGTTGTTGGAATAGGCTGTAGTCAATTTATTACAGTGAACACAGCTAAGTTCAGATTCAGGCCCATTTATTGACGTGAATTCTGACGGCGAATCGATGCATAATCTAGTCAAAGACCTACAAATCCAAGTGAAACCATTATAAAGGTATGTAGTGTTCGGGTTTTCCACAGGTGTACGCAACTTATTATAGTCAGCACAGCCAAGTTCAAATCCTTGCACGTTTGCTCACCCGGCTTCTCATGACGAGTCATTTAAATATGGGTAATGACATGTGCATATACGAAGAAATGGTGTTTTATGGCAAAAATTGATTTCTTTGATTATAATTTATTTTTTCTAGCTTAGTAGTTTCTTTCATTCTATTTTTGGTATAATGGTTCGTTGTTGATAATAATTGAGAAAATTAAAAAAATAAACACTATTAGAGGACTTAAATAAAATATAGGTACAACATAAAAAATTTTTATGCCATATACACTTTCTTCACCAAATGACTAAAATACCTTCATGTAATTCAATTTAGAAAAGAAAGAAGAAGGAAAGGAAACAATATCAATATCACACACACGATTAATAACAAATCTTCAACAATCTTCAACAGCTGCACTGTCCCAAACAATCTTCAACAGCTGAAGTTGAGCAACAAGGTAAGAAAAACTTTCCTTAATTTCTCTCTAAATGGCATGAAAATTTCATTAAGTTGTAATGTTCTCGTTATTTATTGCTTTCGTAACTATCAATCGCATTATGTAGCTTAAAATAGAGATAAGTATGTGAACTAAGGTTAGAGATAGTGCGGTTTTTATAAAAATTTGTCGAAAATTGTCAATCATTTGAGAAAATCTGGTGTCACAATTGACGGGGAAGAAGACGTGACTTATTGAGCGACATCGCTCAATGCGTCGAATTGGCTCTCGACATGTTGGAGGGTAATGTCGAGTGTTGAGGGGTTGTGTCGAGTCTACGATCGAGTGTCGAGTTTGTGCGTCGAATGGAGTGTCGAATGTTTCGATTGTGGGATGTAAATTTTGTCAAGTTCGTGTGTCGAGTATGTATGTCGAGTTAGTCCAGCATCGAGAGTCGTGTGTCGAGTTTGAGTTTGTGCATTGAGTGGAGTGTCAAACGTCTCGATTATGGGATGTAAATTTCGTCGAGTTCATGTGTCAAGTATGTGTGTCGAGCATCAAAAGTCATGTGTCGAGCTTGTTCTAATGTCGAGTGTCGAACGTTTAGCGTCGAGTTACATCGAGGGTTTGGGCAGAAATCTCATTTTTGTGACTTTTGTAGGCAATTTCGTAATGATTTTTTGTCTACGGACCTTATATGATATGTCTCTATCATGCAAGAAATGGAAACATTACGCATACTTATTCTATACAATGGTTCTTGGACTATGCAAAAGAATGGTGGTTATTTGTACACCGGTAGGAGGGCGAAGCCATTGATAATTCATAGGTGTGCTACCTATAATGAGTTGGTTAACTGTATTAGTACTGAAATAGGTTCAGATCTTCGTAAGCATAACATGAGTTTAGAGGTTCAATTTGCTTTTAAGGGTGTTTCGCCAATGCTGACTCCTATTGAGACTGACAATGATGTTTGTTTCTTTATACGACATTGTTTGGAGGACGAACAATCATATACACCATTAATTGTCAAAGTTGAAGATAGAGAGAAGCAAAGATAGAGGTCAGGATCTGATGCAGTACGTAGGCGACAAAGATCTTCTCATCCCTCTTTGTTTCGCTCAGCAATTGGAAGCAATTAATTAAGTGAGTCCACTCCTGTTTGTGCACAACTACAATTGAATGATGACATTGGCATTGAGTTTGAGCAGTATTCAGGGCATGCAGGGCATGAGTTAGTTGGGATGTTAGTTGAAAATGAAGAAGGGGTGCCCCCATCGATGCCATCGAGATTGGTATATCATCTCGATAGCATTAGAGAGTTTGAGAGTTTAGGTAATATTGATGTTAATAATGCTGGTGATAATGTTAATGATGACGATGGAGTCGATAAATGGGCACGTTCACAGTTTCATGGCCGATGGTATAACATCATGACAACAAATATAGCTGAGTCGATGAACAGCTGCATGTGACATGCGTGATTCCTTTCGGTGACATTGTTAGCAGATTATTACCGGGTGAACTTGCAGCAATGGTTTTATGAGCATCGACAGTTATTTACTAACTCAGAATTACATCTCTTGCCATGGGCTAACAAGTTGATGGAGGAGCGTTTAAAGGAGGGGGAACGTATGAGGATTAGTGGTATCTCTCTTGCTATGTATGAGGTGAGAGGCAACGACCGTGTTAGCATCGTTGACATGCACGCTCGGACATGCATGTGTCAGGTGTTTGATCTTGACCATCTTCCATGTGCACATGTATTAGCTGTTTACAAACGTATGAATTTACTAACGTGCCATGATTATTGTGTCCATTAGTATACGACTAAAACATTACTACATACATATGCTCTGTCAATTGTTCTTGTTGGAGTTAGCGAGGATTGGATGGTTCCTGAGGAGGTACGTAGCAGAGCGGTCCTACCGCCAGTCATAAGGAGACCAGTCGATCGTCCTCGGAGGAATCGAATCCCTTCCGTTGGTGAGTCTAGCTCATTTCAAACTTACGGGGGGTGTGAAAGTTCCGAGCACAATCATCAAACTTGTCAAAACCCAGTTCCACTTTATGACAGAGGATGATGGCTACCAAATATAGGCAAGGGGTTTTTTTGTCTATGTAATGTTCTTTGTTTGCTGTCAGCGACGAAGTCTATTTGCATTGTTCTCAGAATGCAACAACTCTCATTTTGTATTTATTAATTGCTTAGGTGACTATAACTCCAGAGGTAACATCAAGGAAGATCAACAGAGATGTGATCACAGAGCTCACTCGACTTTTCAAGGAGAAATACTTGGGTGAAAGAATTCTTGCATATTATGGGCGTAAGACTCTCTTAACGACAAAGATGGTCAGGCCAGCACATATCGTTTATACATGTCTTGTTGTCATTCAAAGGAATTTATTGTCAATATATAAAACTTTCATGTATGAAACATTCTTTATGTGCTTCGTCAATGTATGCAATTTACATTATTTTTCCCGCTAAGAATTTATGTGCTTTATCATTGAAATAAATATTCGTGTATGAGACACTCATTTATGTGCTTCGTCAAGGTATAAAATTTTTTTTGTATAAGTATAAACCCTTCATGCATGAGACACGAATTTATGTGCTTCGTCAATGTATAAAACATTGAACGTATTGTGCCTAAACCATTCATGTATGAATGTACACGTATGTACGTGTATGTACCAATACATCTGGGATAAAATGTATTTACAAGTTTTTGTACCCCTATTCATGGAAAACATGTGCTACTAAACAAAATATGACACTATACAAAATGTGTAAATATCCACAAACTATATATCCACAAAAATGTGTAACTATGCAAAATATATACACGACACGAAATCAAGATGGAGTTGTGCTGGGCTGCTGCTCAACATCCGCTGACACAACATTAGATATCCCTATGGTGGCCGCAACATCGGCTGAGACAACATCGACAGTATCGGTGGTAGCTGCAACATCAAAAGGTAGAACATCGACAGGCGAAACATCGACAGGCCGAACATCGGCAGACCCTGTGATGGCCTCAACCTCGACAAACACAACATCGGCAGGCCCTGTGATGGCCGCAACCTCGGCAGGCCCTGTGACGCCCGGGACGGCCTCCTTCGCTTATGGACGAACTCGATAAGCCCAAAGCTATAATACCATTCTTTGCCGCTGCAGTTTGTCCGTGAATGTCTTAAAGGCTGTCAATGGAACACCCCCCGCTAAGAACTCCATGTACCTCAAACAGTACACGCCGCATGCTCCTCCCTCAGCCTCCTGCTGTGGCACCTTGGTCTTATCCTCGATGCGCTCAATGTCGTATGGGGATGCGGGATAGTTAGACCGTAGACATCCATTAATGCCAAACGGGGAATCAACTCTGCTAGGCACCGAACTACATCTCTGACCGTGTCGGTGGAACTATGTACAATACATAAGTCATATATGACTATGATACGGCGCTTCAAATCCACCGCGGCTGCCACCCAATGATTGTCTCCGATGTTAACAGGGACATAGAGCTGCAAAGGAAATTGAGAACATGAAAATCGAGAACAACAATTCAAATAAAACGGCAATACTAACACTTTGAATATAAATGTACTCACCCTGTCCACATCGACCCATGGTCGTCCAACGAGGGGCATCTCCCCGAGGATAAACTGGACCATATCATCCTCGTTCACCCAGTTAATCTCATCCAGTCTGTCCGAGTATTGTGTCCGCAACGACTTCACTTTTAACTACAATTTCAGGAGTACGGTTAGCACATTGAAGGAATCAAAAATCAACTATAAATTAAATTCATATGTTTAGCAAATACGTACCCAAAAAGTGGTGTTCAGGAAAGCAGACCTTTGGACACCAGCTGTGCCCATATCGCGAGCTCTACAACGTAACATCCATAAGTAGCTATCCATGTGCTACATATACTAGCAGTAGTCAAGAAAAATTCCAAATGTATATTGCAATATTGGAGGAGAGGAGAAGAAGTTAAACAAACCTTAGATGCAAGCCACTCTGACGGCATTATCAACGTCTTAAAGAACTCACGATCAACGATACAGATGCCCAAATCAATATCACCCTCTACGACCTCTAGCCATTCATCAAAGCTGATGCAATCAGTAGGTGGTATGGGGGCACGTGGGTCAAATAGTTGAACTCGAGTTGACAAAGACATGCGTGATACAATGACTGTATCTTGGACAGTGGTCTCGCCAGGATGTACAGTGGGCTCCTCGGGGGGTTAAAGATCTAGTCTCTCAACGGGCTAAACAACTGGGGCCTCCGGCTGTACAGTGGGCTCAACCCTGGCTCTCTTTCGACCCGATGAATTGACAAAGTGGCTCCGTTTATACTTTCCTGGAAATAGTCGTCGACCTTGGAGCAAAACGAAGCCTTTGGGAGGAGGATCGACGGCATAAACACTCGTGTCCATGGGTTCAAGTTCTGTTGACTATTGACCTTCACCATCATCACCCAAACCATCATCGAAATCCTGTATTAAAGCAAACCAGAACATCAGATTAATCTGTGTGACATAATGGAAAGCACAAAATTTGTTTTTTAACTTGTGCAATGTACCGTGGTAGCGTATCCGAAATGGCCACCTAGTAGAAGAATAGCCTCACGTAGAAAAACTATCTCCTCTTTCATGTTCTTGTTCTTCTCCACCCGTAATATTGTGATCTCCTCTCGGAGTCCTACAAGCTCACGCAGAACTGTGCTCTCAAACCTATCATAGAATGGCTACACCTGTATATCATTATTCAGAATCACAACGACAAACCAAACAACCATCAAAGTAAATGGACAAGTACATGAATGTATTTTCTCATTGCATATCTTTGAGCTTCAAGGGACATCGTCCATAGGAGGGGAAATGTCATGGTAGGTGGTTGCACCACCTGACGAAGGAATTGAATTGCCTGCATGCCCAGATCTGTCAAACGCGATAGGCGCAGGACTGATGGGGGGACCGGCTGTGTCCATGTCTGCCCCCACATCAAGTCTATCGACGGGACTATGTCCAGGGGCATGAGTTCCAAAAGGATCCTCATGACCATGACTCTCATATGCTGGACGTGTAAGACTAACAGGGGATACAGGTGACGAAGACCGTACATGTTCACCTGCAGCACTAGTTGTGTCTCTGATTGGCCCTACCTCAGGTCTAATAGGGGAAGCAGGTGACGAAGACCGTCCACATTCACCTGCAGCACTAGCTGTACTCTGATGGCCCCACCTCAGGTCCAACAGGGGAAATCTGACCAGCAGGAGGTGGAGTTGATGGATTCTCCGTCGGAAGTGGCTCAATCCTCTCATCGGACATTAAAGGAGCATCCACAGATGTCGCTCAGGCTAGATGTGCACCTCTCTGGATGCCAACTACTTTAGCGAGCCTACTATACCAATCTGTCAATGACGAGTAGACGAGCCTGCGTCAACAAATAATCTATCAAATTAAATAATGATTTACAGTGACCAAAAATAGAAAAAGTTCTAAAGACAGGGGAACCTTACATACTTTCCTTCTAACCAGCAGGACATCACGTTTGACGATGTCATCCGACAGGGTCTTCTTTGTCTCCTACTTCAACAAGCGCAGTATCCTCTCCCTATCGACCGCTCGCACATATGTCGCGCCAATGTACGGCACAACCTCATACAACCAAATCTCAATAAGATAAGGGTTTTTTGATGACAGATGGTATTTAAATTTGAAACTCAAAGAAACTAATAAACACGTTAACATATTTGTTTTTCAGTATGTACCTGAATAGCGTACAGGCACCCTTCTAAGTTATACCTCTCGTACTGCTTTCCTTTCCCCTTCGTCTTCTTGTTCTTCGCTTTGGGTCGCTTCTTATACCTTCCTAACCTCCCCTCTAAAGCATTTTTCATTCCTTTAAGTTTCTTCTGGTAAGACACCAAACCCCATGGATAATTGTTGAAGTCATCGAATGTGTTGACGAAATTCAACCATACATGGGAGACATATCGACATTAATCTCGTGCCATGAAAAAATGCTCGAGCACGTAATACAATGTCAACTTTACAACATCCTCATCTGGCATAGCTGACACATCTAATACGCGAAGTCTCGGGTAGAAATCCTTGAGCTCCAAGTCCTCGCCCTCGAAATACATATCCAACAAAGGGCATGGATTCAAGACAGTTGATATTGGTGGCACGGTGGAAGCAAATCTCAATCCGGTGACCAAACCAAACCGTGGGCAGAAAAACGAATCAATCTTCCTAGAAAGAAGGGAAAAAAACATAAGATGCCAATGATGGTAACAAAAACATAACTACAAATACCAGATGCTAAAAAATAAAATTATTTAACTAAATTGTAATTCAAAACCATATTTTTACTTCCAATAAGGAACCACATTTCTTCATTGTACCCCACTGTGTTAACCTCCCACAGAAGCATATTGTGCACCAACTGAGATGGAAAGAACAGCTCCCGAATGTCTAGGAGAAATCCAAAACATGTATTACGAAACATTTTTTTTTTGCCTCGCACTTAACTTCGTGTGAATCCATTCTATACAGTCCAAACCTACCAAGTTTGTGATAACCGTATGGTAGTGCTCATCATACAGTGTCTTCAGGGTGAATGACACTTCAAATTCATTTGCCATTTGCTTCAACCTGCAAAAGCAAAGTCTATTATAGTTAAATATGATGCAAAAAGGCCAAAAAACAAGGCTAAAATAAGCAACCTGTCAAAACGCTCGACACACTTGACACAACTCGATAGAACTTGATGCGCTTGACAGACAGAAATCGATGAAAGTTTATCGAATGAAACTTTATCGGATGAAACTTTATCAGATACACTAGGTCTGACTTCTGACAATACGACTGTGTCAGATGTGATGTCGGACTAGTCGGGTGATGTATCCGACACTCGACACAATTGTTTTCACTATCATCCGACACTCAGCATCAGGTCATCTTACATAAAACTAACACTCGACATTTCTCTAGAGAGATGTTGAGTGTCGGATACATGGTTCGAGACATCGATACGTTGATGCGTTCGAAACTAGCAAGTATACTAGTCGCACAAGTAATAAAGTGATAAGTAGATATCGTTCCCACAAGGATTGATTCTAATTGAATTTGTTATTTTCCAGCAATAATAAACTAAACAGGGGGGGTTTTGTTGATTGATTAACTAAACTTAATACGAAAGCAAATGAGGAATAACACAAAGCAAAGTTAAATGGAGTGAAAAATCAATGAGAGACACTTGGTTAAGAGTTCATTCTCTGCCACAAGATATGAATTTGTGAATTAACATAGAAATGTAATCCAATTACAACATTGAAGTTATCAACCGTAGATAACAACAAGCTCTGTTATCCCAATCTTTCCGTACTTTGTTGTTAAATAAAACAAGCTCTTTATTTAATCTCTATCCATTAAACAACCTAGAACAAGCTCTCTGAGTTTAATTCAATGGAAGCATTACGATGAGAAAGATAGGTTGATCTAAGCAATACTCACACAAGTTCGGATTATTTAACCTAGGTTGTATTTTCCAATTGCAATCTCTGATCGCAATTTTGCTACTAATGATTGGAAATTCATGACAATTACGGATCAAGATTTCTAATCTAGCAATAAACAACAACAGATTATATTCAATTGGCCATTCCAAATACAATCAGTACGCAATCATAAGCATTAGATATGGGAAAATACAAGCAACTTCAATTAGAGAATTGGATAACAATTTCTTACACAATCAACTCACAAAATCCCTATCAAGGGCTTTGAAATCACCCTCAACCAATTCAGATTTAGTTACACATATTCAATCAGAATAACAAATACAATACAGAGAAATTCCAGAATTGAAAAGGAAAGAAAGAACTTAGCAAATTCTTTGAAAATCTTCTTTGTAGATGAATCTTCTTGGAATTGTAGTTCCTCCTCTTTCAAAATCTTCTTTCTCGTTCAAGAACTCCAAGGGATGAGAGAAATCCAGAAATGCAGCCTCCTCCCACGTTTTCCTCTCTTCAAGTTATGAAAATAAAACCCTAAAATATAATACGTCATCGGGTTCATTGTATATCAATACAATTAAATCCGAGAATATGGTTGACTAGCAGAGGTGAAAATGAAGGGTTTTACTCCATTTTTGTGCAAGTTGCTCCAAAACTCTTACAAATATCAAAACCACACAAAAACATAAAAATACCAAGGAATATAGCAAAGAAACATGGACGAATTGATATGAAAATGATACATAATTAGACACCTATCAAATTCCCCCACACTTAAACTTTGCTAGTCCTCGAGCAAGTACAACGATATGAAACAAAACTAAACCGAAACAGAATCAAAGAAAAATTAAAACAGACAAATGCTTCAACTTGCAAATAGGCCTCAAAGATTGTACTTAATTACAACCCAAGGAAAACTTCAAAATAATGCACTTGATCAAGAATTTCATCTCAAGGATTAGTTTCGCTTCACTTCAATTCCTCAAGGGTGTGTGTGTAGAGCCATTCTCACCTAATCACTTGTAACCCGGATGAGTTTATGCATAAAATGAATCATATTTAATATTGAAGATGTGTGTATAAATGAACTCCATAGGCCTGCTTTTCAAGTCACTCTCCACTAATGTAGACATGCACAACACCAAGGATCAAGTAGGACTTTATTGAGCTTGTAACGTTTGGCTTGGATGAAGGTATGATAAAGGATAATAATTTGGCTCAAATCACCCACAAACACATAAATCATCAAGACTATGTAGAACTCAAGCCTATAACAAAACTTCATTTCAATTCACCAGGTTACTCCCCCAAACTTATTTAGAACACTCAATCTTTTTTTTTTTTTTTTTTGCAGAAAACAAAAGAAAACTATACCCTCACACTTTGTTGTTTCATTCTTTTTAAGAACACTTAATGGCATAGATCTCTTATTCTTCTTCTTTTGTTCTTTTTTTGTTCTTTTTTTTCTTTTTTTTATTACACTTTCCCTCCCCCACACTTAAACAACACATTGTCCTCAATGTGTAAGTACGTGGACGATAAGTACAGATTGATTTTTTTCTTTTTTTCTTTTTTTTTTCAAACACAATAGAACTCACTGGCATTGCTCATGACACATCCCAACCTCCTCTAACTTCCCAAAACCAGAACATAGCTCAAAATTTAATTGTGAACGATCTACATGCTCATAGGTAAGGATAAACTGTTTGGAATAAATTCATTTGAGGTTAGGAAATCTTTTAGTGAGTTAACAAAGAAAAAGGCTTATAGAGGCTCAAAGGGGTAACTATGGATCAATTTCAGTCAAGGTTGGCTATTAAGGCTCAAACGGTCCAAAGATGGCCTAAATCATTTCCTCAATGTTGCACAGTCTAGGATTTCGCCTCGAGTGACCATCAAACAAGTTCTAGAATTCATTGAAATCTGAAGAAATAGTTAAATTACATAAACTTTCTCTAAGTGAACAAATAACTCAGTGATAATAGCTCAGTGCTCAATGTTGCGCAAGGAATCAAAAGCAAAGCGAAAACCAATAAACATTCAAGCACACAGATCCATGCATCATTTATCATTTTCCAAGAGTTATTCTTAATTCAATCATTATCTTATCATCGACCCACAAAATGCAAGAAAAGAGGTACTTGGAGTTGTTACACCTGAGTCAAGATTGTATATTTCAACAATCCTTAGGACCAGTAGCCCGCAGACTTAAGGTTTCCAGCCTATATACCTTTATTATGAAAGAAAAAAACGAGAAACAAGACACTTCAAACAACATGAAATAAACAAACTACAGATTTATTTGGGGAGAATGCGTTTCAAGAGTTAAGGAAACCCCATATTCTGCGATTCTCAGATTTTTCCACAATTTTTTTTAGTTAGAACTGGTAAAGACACAAAAATACATAACAAATCTAAATTACATAAAATTAAATCTACTCATGAAATAACAAAGTCCAACAAGTCAGAAAACAAAAACAAGTCAGTTAGAATGGGTCTAAAAAGTTTAGAAGTTAGCCTCCTTATTCAGCCACTATGGATTGAAGAGATCCAGAATGCGTTTCAAGAGAACTTAAACTTTTTAAGCCACCACTCTAAAAGGAAAGATTAGAAAATATTACCTATGGTGAAAGAAACAATATGAAAAAAACTCAAAAGAAATGACATAAAAAAAAACTCAAATAAACACAATAAAGAGAAAGCAAACGAAAATGAAGCAAACCAGCAGATAGAGATTACAGATGGAGCATTAAATCCAGTTTACGCCTCTTATTACCTTCTCCAAACCAATCTATCCGAGATATTGTTGGATCAGGCGAATAGACGAATGCTTGTAATTTGTCAATTAACTCCCCTGCAGTTGCAGCTGTAACCAGGATTTGCCTCGCCGACTGTGAGATGAAGTTTTTTTCTACTGCTTGATCAAGAAAAGACAACAAACCATCAAAAACATTATTGACATTTAACAAACCAATGGGTTTCTGATGGATGTTTAGCTGTGCCCAAGAGGTGATTTGAAATATCTCCTCTAATGTACCATAACCACCGGGCAAAGCTATAAATGCATCAGATTTAATGACCATATGTGCAATACGCTCATGCATACTACAAACTTGTAACTCTTCCCCCATGGTGTTGCCTACGATATCTCGTACAGCTAATGATTTAGGGATAATGCCGAGAACTTTGCTTCCTCCTAAGGATGCAGCTGTCGACACACACCCCATTAACCCAAGACTACCCCCCTCCATAAATCAAATGAATACCCCTCGCAGCTAATGTCCTACGAAGATCAAGAGCTGCTGTTGTAAACTCTCCATCTTTACCAAATTGCGATCCACAAAATACGCATATATTTTGGAATCGTCGAATTGGTGCTTTCTCCATTGCTAAAAGTGCTCTAAACTTGTGTAAGACAATGATGCAGGTTAGGTATTATGCAATTAAAGTGCAAGACAGGTTATAAAATGACATTTGAAAATATGCAGAATGGATATATACACACGTAAATCTCTCAGATTTGACACATGGGAACATAATTTCGGTAGGGGTTGCTCGATGCAGATTTATCACCCCAAGATTTGAAAAAATGAGATATGCTTTCGACGAGGTTTGACAAAACCTACACACTTGTCTCCCACGTGAAGCATGGAAAATGGAGATATGCTTTCGGCGGGGTTTGACAAAACCGTCACACTTGTCTCCCACGTGAAGCATGAAAAGTAGAGATATACTTTCGGTGGAGGTTGACAAAACCTCCACACTTGTCTATCACGTGTACTTATGCCATAGGATAGTCATATATGGTTTGTCAAAAAGAAAACTTTAAATTAAAACAAACAAAATCAACAAACAACAACAACACAAAAACAATATTGATAATCAGATCAAACGAAAGAAGAAAAAATAAAATTCGACAACAACAACACACATTCAAATATACAAGTAGTTGTGATTGTGGCTCACATCTTCCTCTGGTTTAACGTCCAGTAACGGCTTGAACGCCTTCTATGAGTCGGGGATTTGCTTCCCATCCAGTTTTCTTATAAACTGGCAAACAGGGTCGTTTTTTAGTCAGATTCCCTAGACTATAACACTGCAATTCATCACGAAATTGTGTCCATAGATTAAGCAATTCACGCTGAACAAGTCCACAAGAATGTGACTCAAGAGTTAATAAAACATTATCTAGCGACTCATTACACAGACCGTTCTTAATAAACGTATGTTTATCTTCTCTATTCCTGGACACAAAACCTAATGAACGACAAGTCTGGTTACAATTCCATCTAGCACATTTATAACATACTTGTAACCTTTTCGCTCTTCGCCTCTTGGAGTAGTAGCTCTTTCCTAGACCAGGCATGTATTTTGCGAGATTAATGTCCGGCTCACCGGACAATCTCACCTTGGCTTCGATAAGCCATCGGATATCAGCAGGCATATTTAGGAGCATCAACGCCCAAAGTCTAGTCATCCGTACTTTATAAATTTTAAACACAGCATTTTGAGGAAGTGAAGGAAAATTTTTACGAAGGTTCGACAAAAAGATATCGGCATCCATTGAAGAGGAGAAAAGAAGAGATATTACCGATAATACGATTGAGTCTGTTTTTCCCCAAGATATGCACGTTTCAAACCTTCGAGCAATGGCTTCAGCTCTCGTTTGGATGTTTCCTCAAGCTGTTGCACAAATGAGTTCGAAATACGGAATAATCAAATTAAACAAAACAAAGGAAAAGAAAAGAGCAGAAACGAAACTAAAGACACATAAAAGAGATAACAACACGATAGCAAACAAAAGTAAAAAACAAGTAAAAAAAATATAAAAACAAATAAGACAGATGGGAAAGAGAGATAAAACCTGGTCAATTTGATGGTCTACGAAAGGAATCTCCTTGGGACACAAAAATTGATCATTATTACCTTATTTTATTTTTCTTTTCTTTTTTTTATTTATTTTTCAAAAACATTGGGTTGCCTCCCAATAAGCGCTTGGTTTAACATCCTCAGCCCGACTTTGGTTCCATCATGGTAGGGTCCAATCTCCGCTGTGCTTCTCTAGTGGGCTTGGATCCTTTTTCCAACAAGAATTGGTGCATGCATATGGCTGGGCCTTGGATGTTAGCAATCGTCCACCCAATAGCTGTTTTTGTGGTCTGTAAGTATTCGGACGAGTTTCTCTTCTTGTATTCGTGCAAGGCCCATTTCTATTATAATTGGCAAAGGATCATTCTCACTCAATAATCCATGCCTCAAATGATCTGGAAGAAGCTTAAGCTCTAAGGCAGGGGCTGTCATCATAGAAGAAAGAATTTTCTCATTAGATAAAGGAAATTGAATGTACGAAACATCATACCTATTTGTGGTTATTGCTATGGTCTCATCTAAGCTTGCCACAACTTCCTCCATTTCTTTGGACACTTGTATCAAAATTTCTGACTCCTTAGAATTTTCTGTCCCTATGTGCTCATTAATAGCTATATCCAATCCATTCTTGCGAGTTAACTCAAAACATTGTTGTGGCAGAGAATCAGTAACGTCAACTACAAAAACAGAATATAAGTCACTAGGGTATCTCATTGCCTCAAAAATATTGAAACGGATCACCTTGCCATCAAACACTATGGTGAGAGTGCCATCATGAACATCAATCTGGGTTCTAGCAGTTTTCGAGAATGGTCTCCCTATAAGAATCGGTGTTGGATTAGGAGATGTCTCATCCTCTATTTCAAGAACATAAAAGTCTACTAGGAAAAGCAATTGATTCACCTGCACAAGCACATCTTCCACAACTCTTTTGGTATATGCATTAAAACGATCAGCAATTTGAATGGTAATACCAATTTCCGCAAAAGGTCCAAGATTTAAAGAAGCATAAATAGAATATGGCATGATGTTAATAGATGCTTCTAAATCTAACATAACTCTTTCAAACTTGGTTTTACCAATGGTGCATGGCATGGTGAACGTACCTGGATCTTTGCACTTTGGAGGAATTTTCCTTTGCAATATAGCTGAAACATCTTCCCCCACACTTACTTTCTCATTTCTTTTTAACTTTCTTTTGCTGGTGCATAACTCCTTGAGACATTTTGTATAATGAGGTACTTGCTCGATAGCATCCAGAAGTGGTATATTTACCTCGATTTTGTGAGAAGTTTCCAGGATTTCTTGTTCTTGTTCCTCCTTCGATTTTGCAAATCTACTAGGAAAAAGTGGAGGAGAAACATATGAAGGAATGGGAGTTATAGGATTTACCTGAGAAGTCAGTGTTTTGTTCATGGTGGAAGTGGTGTCATCTCCTTCATCAGTTTGTGATTTCTTTGGTAGGACATCTAATTGCTCTTCATTTTGCAAAGTTATCGCACAAGAATTCTCTCTTGGATTGATGACCGTTTGACAAGATAATTCTTCTGAGCCTTGGCCTGTTTTGTTCATGGTGGAAGTGGTGTCATCTCCTTCATCAGTTTGTGATTTCTTTGGTAGGACATCTAATTGCTCTTCATTTTGCAAAATTATCGCACAAGAATTCTCTCTTGGATTGATGACCGTTTGACAAGATAATTCTTCTGAGCCTTGGCCCTCGAATTTGCTCATGCTAGTAGCCAATTGTCCCATTTGATTTGCCAGGTTTTGGATACTTGCCCCAGTTTCCTGCTGGAATTGCATTGTGTTAGTGGCAAGTGCATTAACAATATCCTGGAGTGACATACCTGAGTTTTCTGGAGCTGGTTGCGGTGCTGGTTGTGGCATTGGTGGTGGTTGCTGCACTCTAGGTTGATTAAAACCTTGTGGCCGATTTGGTATGGCATTTGGGGCGATTGGTTGATGATTCCAGTAATGAAAATTAGGGTGATCTTCCCATCCAGCATTGTAAGTGTTAGAGAAGGGATCATACCATTGCCTTGTTTGTCCTGGAAATCCACCCATGGTATTGGCTTGTTCCATATATTCTTCTTGTAAAGTTGGATACATGTCGATTGGATGCTCCATCGTAGAATATATCCCACATTCATAAGATTTTTGCATATCTCCTACAGCCATGTTTTCCACAAGAGAGTTTAGCTCAGAAAGTTGTTGTTCAATGTTCGGAGTGCTTACCTCATTTACTCTCCAATGTAATTGTGGCTCAAATCGGCTACTGAATTGTTGGAAGTTTACTGCCATGTCGCCTAAACACAAACAATCAGAAAAGAAAAACAAACAAAAATAGGAATTAACAATAAAAACAAAATAACAAATCGATTAGAAAATCAATCCCCGGCAACGGCGCCAAAAACTTGATGCGTTCGAAACTAGCAAGTATACTAGTCGCACAAGTAATAAAGTGATAAGTAGATATCGTTCCCACGGGGATTGATTCTAATTGAATTTGTTATTTTTCAGCAATAATAAACTAAATAGGGGGGGTTTTGTTGATTGATTAACTAAACTTAATACGAAAGCAAATGAAGAATAACACAAAACAAAGTTAAATGGAGTGAAAAATCAATGAGAGACACTTGGTTAAGAGTTCATTCTCTGCCACAAGATATGAATTTGTGAATTAACATAGAATTGTAATCCAATTACAGCATTGAAGTTATCAACCGTAGATAACAACAAGCTCTGTTATCCCAATCTTTCCTTACTTTGTTGTTAAATAAAACAAGCTCTTTATTTAATCTCTATCCATTAAACAACCTAGAACAAGCTCTCTAAGTTTAATTCAATGGAAGCATTACGATGAGAAAGATAGGTTGATCTAAGCAATAATCACACAAGTTCAGATTATTTAACCTAGGTTGTATTTTCCAATTGCAATCTCTGATCACAATTTTGCTACTAATGATTGGAAATTCATGACAATTACGGATCAAGATTTCTAATCTAGCAATAGACAACAACAGATTATATTCAGTTGGCCATTCCAAATACAATCAGTACGCAATCATAAGCATTAGATATGGGAAAATACAAGCAACTTCAATTAGAGAATTGGATAACAATTTCTTACACAATCAACTCACAAAATCCATATCAAGGGCTTTGAAATCACCCTCAACCAATTCAGATTTAGTTACACATATTCAATCAGAATAACAAATACAATACAGAGAAATTCCAGAATTGAAAAGGAAAGAAAGAACTTAGCAAATTCTTTGAAAATCTTCTTTGTAGATGAATCTTCTTGGAATTGTAGTTCCTCCTCTTTCAAAATCTTCTTTCTCCTTCAAGAACTCCAAGGGATGAGAGAAATCCAGAAATGCAGCCTCCTCCCACGTTTTCCCCTCTTCAAGTTATGAAAATAAAACCCTAAAATGTGTTTAAATACTCTGCTACAGTAACTTGCTACAGTGCCCCGTATTATACATGCTACAGTGATTATGGAATTACATTTCTATACTTCTCACACTGTTTTGATTACAACTTTTGGTACACTGAATGGATTTATAAACCGTAAATTTCTCCAGAAAATAGACTTCGAGAGCTTTCAACGGTATATAATATGTCATCGGGTTCATTGTATATCAATACAATTAAATCCGAGAAGATGGTTGACTAGCAGAGGTGAAAATGAAGGGTTTTACTCCATTTTTGTGCAAGTTGCTCCAAAACTCCTACAAACATCAAAAACCACACAAAAACATAAAAACACCAAGGAATATAGCAAAGAAACATGGACGAATTGATATGAAAATGATATATAATTAGACACCTATCATACGTCGATTCCACGAAATCGACACTCGATGTCTTCAAAAATTCCCTGATGTTGAGTGTCAATTCGTGCATCCGACATGACTCGACACAAAGGTGTCGTGTGTCGAGCGGTTTCGAGCAAAAACCGACACTCGTCATTGTCTTGGTCGCGACAAAAATCGTCGCTTTCCACCGTTTTCATACATATCAAACCACAAAAATCAACTAATAACACTTCATTTAGCCGCATAAACACAAAATAATTTCAAAAAATTGATAGGAAACTCAAATCCCTAATTCAAAATCCCTAAAATCTAGCCCAAATCAAACTATCCAGAAAACAACCAAAAAGATTACTAAAACCACAAAAAAAGGGACAAAAATACTGACCCGAGTGTCGGTTCTTGCTTTTTTCTGCGTTGTCTTGCTTCTATCCTCAAGGATGGTCGTGTCGGACTGCGTCGAACAGAGTGTCGAGGGGTTTTGAAAATATATGTCTCTCAGTCTCGGAAGAGGGAAATAAACACTTTATGAATAAATTGAATTTTTAAGGGTATTTTAGTCATTTGGTGAAGAAAGTGTCTATGGCATGAAAATTTTTCATGTTGTGTCTATATTTCATTTAAGTCCCCTAATAGTGTCTATTTTTTCAATTTTTCTGTAATAATTTGTCATATAAATACTGTTGATTTTGGAATTATATGAGATTAATGGAATAAGCGTAAATTCATAAAATGTTGTTAATACGTAATCGTTGCATGACATAAGTTTAGTGCTTTGAATATATTCATAGATTACAATAAGTAAATACTTAATGCATTTCTCGATATTTTGATTCTGCTTAATATTAAAACTGGTCTTTGAATTATTGTATTATTGACGTTGGAATGCATGTGATGTGGTACTCCGGGTTTTTTGAAATGCAATAAAAGCCCTCGAACGTTGATAATTAAAGCTCGAAATTAAACTATGAAAACTATAAGATTTTGATACATGGAATATACAATCAAAGGGACGTCAGTAACATCGTTCATAATAATAATTAATTGCCACCATAAGTAAATAGTGTAAAAAAGTAATTAATTGGTGCTATTATACCCCTATACAAGTGATTTCATTGACTCAACATAAGTACTATTATAATGAAGTTTCAATCAACTCTATGAGAAGCTAAAAAGTTTAGTATTGTTCATCTGGTGCGTCAACCCCAACGCTATCCCTGCTCAACCCATCTAATCTTTTATCCTTCCCTTGCTCATTATATAATCGTACATGCCATAAATCTTTAGCTTTTCTTTGTTCCATAGCGTAGCATTAAGCAACTATCAATGTCATTATAATAAGAGTGGATCGGTAGCCGCAGCAACAAATGAAAAAATCTATCATCGATGAGTTCTATGCTTCATTGTTCACCTACTTCGTTTGAGTTGAACAAAATTTAGTCATTATTAAGTTCTACATTCTCTATGTCACATGTATATGTTAACTTTCTCGATTCGTTTAGTTGGGGTCCATATATCTTGTTTATGGATTAGCTTGGCATTTATTTCGCACAGTTTATGTTGCTAGATTGTGCAATTAACAGGAAAATTGGAGTATAAGTTGGTGGAGTTTATCTAGACAACATAGTTGCTTAAAAGTTTTCTGTAATACTTTGGTTGAATATTAATTTTGTCCTTATTCTAGCCAGGTTATTTTTCAATACATCAAGTAAATTGGAATTGTTTCTAGTTAATAATGTCGTATAAGGAAAAAGGCCCATGAACTTCTGTTTTTTGTTTAATAATATCATGAATAATATATAGTTATTTATAAATTTTCAAATGTGTTGATTACTCGTAGTGGAATTTTAAGTGTTCAACCGACTGTTAAATTTCAATGTCTTTGTATGAATTACAACTATTTTGTTGCTTGTCGAACATTGCAGTAGAAACCTGGATTTATTTGGTTGCGTAAGCAACTTGTGAAGTTATTTAATTTTATCATAGGCCTATTCAGGGTATGTATAAATTTTTAGCATTATTCTTCTTAATACCAAACACATCATACATGTTATTAAAGATTTGGTTAACTATACAGGTTTATGAGAGGGAGCCTATAAGTGTGGAATTATATAATGGATTGGGCCGTAGGCAACAAATGTAAGGCAAGTTGAAACCTAAGAGAGTGGGCCTCCTCGTCTCTATGATCAGCAATTTGTGTTCATCATTTTCCTAGTTATTAATTTACAATCCTAAGCTCAATAAACGATATAGAACAGGCTCCTAAAAAATTTTCACCCGACTAAAATGCTCATATTGTTGGGTTGACGACATTGGGATTTTAGTCGAGGCAGAATTTCATCAATTTGGTGTTGTGTCAAATTTGAGATTTGTAGAACGCTATGGTGGCTGCTGTTGGTGGTGGATCTAGGTGGTTATGGAGTTATTTCTTATGAAATAATGGCTTTGCTTGGTTGTTGTTTTGTACATTCCATATGGTGGTGGGTGTATACGGTGCAGCAGAATTTATGTGAAATTTTGGCTTGTTTCATGGTTTTGTGGGTTATGATAGAAGATTATTGAGTTAATCATGTTTGGGTTGGGGTTACTATTTTCTGAGGCACTGCAAATATTCAGATAATGGCACTGTGTTAATTTTCCCCATGAGCTTGACTGCCGCTTTGGTGTCAAGGTTATGGTGTTAATTTTTCCATCTTAATTTCCAGTTTGATTTGTCGTGGTTTGATGGATATGAAGTAATGTGTGATGCATTTTAGATGTGGTCAACCTCAAAAGGACATATATGTGTGTGTGTGTGTGTGTGTGTGTGTGTGTGTGTGTGTGTGTGTGTTTGTGTGTGTGTTAATTTTTTCCAATCTAGTCAGGGTAAAATTGTCTTAACAAATTTATCCAATATCCATTTTTTATGAACTCTTGCTAGGAGCCGGGGGTAGTAGCGTTACTAATGAAATGATGGGGGTGGAAAAAAGTATAAACATCTAATAGGGGTGTTAGTGTTCATTGCCACCCAGGATGAGTGGTCGATGAGGCAGAAATTAAATGCGTAAAGGCGGCAAAACGTAGACGAAGCAGCTACAACATAACCAATGCATGTTAAGGAAGGAATTGGTGATCAGATAGTGAAATAACATTGTGGGGACGGTGGAGTTGTATATTTGTTTTGAAGCCAAGGCCTTGCATAGTTCAATGGCTAACAGATTTTCAAATACAATCGGTACGACTGACTGAGTTTAATACAGTGAACAGATCTGACAGCAGATTTTTTAGTGGGACAACCCAGCCAATATTAGGCCATATCATGGAATAAGAAATTAGACAGAATACCTTGGTTTGTGTAGTATTTATATGTAACATAAGTGTGGAATAATTGTCTATATAGGGGGAGGCACTAGTAAAATTAGTAATGGTTAAATGGTTATAGGGACAATGGCAAAAAAGAGAAGAACTAAGACCAAAAAGGGGATACAAGAAACTAACAAAATAAAGCACCAAGAGAAGTCAAGACCTGCCAATGTGTTGAAGCAAAGGCAAGGGTCTCAGTGGATGAATTTTAGGTCCGATGTGCAGTCACGCACAGAAACGGTGAACAACTTAATTGAAAAATCTAATTTATAGATATGTGATAGCACTAGGAAATGGTGAACAACTATAAATAATGATAATGAACCAAGTAAAATGCAATTAGTATAAACTTGCAATATATAAGTTTGACCTGTAGTTTTTGTAGGGATAAAACCAATGTATGAATGCAATACACTACTTGTAAATTATTAAGATGGTTGATGTTGACATGAATTGTATATGGTTGACATTCAGGAGTGAGCAGATAGTGTTAATTCGCCAGAGTGACAGCTAAAAAAAAAATTGTGTTAGCCTTAAGGCTACATGATAATTTTGATGACAACAATACACATTGATTTATTGTGATTTACTAACATGTTTATTTATGTGCAAGAGTAATATCATTGAAATAATTGTAAAATCAAGAAGAGGCTTATTAAAATGAAGTGTTGAAGTTAAGGAGAAGACTATATGTTAAAGGCACCAAAGTTTAAGAACAAGGTTTGATTCAAGGAATATGACATATGAGCAATGTTCAATCAATTGGTCATATATTTCTCTACAGATATCCAAATGATGTGATTCTTAAGCCTTTGGAAAGCTTACTCAATTTATAACATTTCATATGTTTTAAAGAAATTCAAATTTCAAGTGCAAGGTTGTCCAAATCATCATGCAAATTGAAAGATAAATGGAAGCAGCTGACATGAGCATGGAATACTCTTTTGGACATATCTTGAGCTAGAACTATCAAAATGACTTGATTCTCATGGCATTAGAAAGAGTACTTAATGAGGCACATTTCATATGTTTTAAAGAAATTCAAATTTCAAATGTAAGGCTGATATAATTGACATGCAATTCGGTGGACTGACAGAGAGAAGAAAAATTAACTCATTTGAGCACTGAATGATGTTTTATCCATATCTTGAGTTAGACATATCCAAATGACTTGATTCTTGTGGAATTGGAAATATCATTCAATGGAGCAGATTTCATATTCTTTGAAGAAATTCAAATTTCAAGCAGAAGGCTGACATAATACACATGCAAGTTGGTGGATTGACACAAGGAAGAAAAATCAAGTCACATGAGCACCGAATGGTGTTTTGGCCATATCTTGAGCTACACATATCCAAATGACTTGGTTCTTGATGCGTTGGAAAGCTTATTCAATTTTTCAGATCTTTTTGGTTTTGCAGATTTTCAAATTTCAAACGAAACATTGACAAAAATGGCAGACAAGATTACGGTTTTTATGATGGGTAGAAAATTTGGAGTTGGTGTCTTCACTTGATTAAGTTCATCTCATTTGCCTATAAAAGGAGCCCTTCTCCCATGCATTGAGCAAGTGAAGAGAAGCATCTATCAAGCAAAAAAAAACAAGAGAAATATCAAGTTTAGAGAGCTTTTATTTTCTTTATCTACTCTTTGAAGAGAGTTATACATTTGTTGTAAAAATTATTTTTGTTCTTGTATTGTGGTGAGAGTGAGATATTCTTGTAAAGGATAATAGTTATCCTTGAGAGAACTCTTGTTGTGTGTTAGCAAGAGTTGAAGGAAGTTGCGTTGGTGAGGTTGTTCATCAAGAAGAACTCTTGGTGTGGTGTTATCAAGAGTTGAAGGAAGTTGCCTTGGTGAGGTTCTTCATCAAGAAGAACTCTTGGTGTGGTGTTATCAAGAGTTGAAGGAAGTTGCCTTAGTGAGGTTGTTCATCAAGAAGAACTCCTGGTGTGGTGTTATCAAGAGTTGGAAGAAAAAGTCTTGGTGAGGTTGTTCATCAAGCAAGTTGTAAAGAATCTACAACTTAGTGGAAAGCTTAGCTCGTGGAGCTAGGAGCCCGTGGACGTAGGCAAGGTTTGCCGAACCACGTAAATTGAGTTTGCACTCTCTCTATCCCTTTCCTCTTTACATTTACTTGCACTTGTGATTGTTCATTATTATTAATCTTTTGATTGTATCTTTGATAAATTCTAATTTCATCTTCTTCACCTTTATTCTCAAAGAAAGAGTGAACTAATTTTGATATTTCAAGAAAAGTTTTACAAATCCGTTTTGATAAATAAAAACCCAATTCACCCCCCTCTTGGGTTGCCATACCTGGGTCAACAAATTGATCCTCAGGTTATAAATACTTATTATTGGAATTATGATGTATAATTGTCTTACGTATGTAGTTTTTCTTGTTATTTTGTTGTTGCAGCCACACAGTTATTGCAGGCAACTAAGGAAATTAGCGAAAAATGGGCATCCCTCAATAGCACTGAAAAGGCAAACTATGTTGAATACCGAGAATTGATTGGTGTAACATAAGATGAGAGCAAGAATTCCAATGACGATAGCATTGAAACGGCTGTTGGATCATTCCAAACACGCTGTAGTCCCTAGAGATTCCATCGTCATGTTAAAAAGTTATCAAAAGCATAGAGGGATACAATTAAAAAGATTGGGTTGGGAAACCTATTACATATAAGACCAGGGACATTAAGGAGTAGATTGTGTAAGCTATTGTTAAGTGACTTTGACCTAAAGACATGTGTCTTACAAGTGGATGGTGACTCGTTGCTTTGAGGGCTTCAAGCTTTGCAGAGACTATAGGAATTATGGACAGAGACCTACCAGTCCGAGTAAGTAGGAGTGAAGCAGATGTTGCATCATTAGGGGTGAAATTTTATGCTGGAAGATGAGGCATTACAATTAATAAACTTGAGGAGATGTTGGCTCATGTGCAAGAAACAGCAGATGAGTTCAAGGTGGCATTCATGCTATTTGCATTGGCAACATTGTTATGCCCTATTTCTAGGTTGTCGTTCGATCCTGCATATCTTCACTTGCTGATAGATGTACATAAAATAAAACAACTAAATTGGGTCACTTTTTGCTTCATCAAATTTGTTGATGGGATTAGAGATTTTATGGAGAAGAAATGTAGTCATTGGCCTGGGTGTCTGCTATTCATGGAGGTTAGTGGGTTTTGCAATTTGTATACCCTGGCATAAGTAAATAATATACTGAGATGAAATAGAAACATTCATTATAAAATGAAAAGTAGAAGAAAGTTATACAATATGGTACTTTATAAGTGTTATCAAGGGTGATTATGAAATCAGATCTTAATCCACGTAATGAAGGATTGAAACCATCCAATTGATTTTCTTTGTAGCTAGTCTTCATACGCAAAGTTGAATACAAGCTCAGGAGGGGAGGATCCAGGTAGGGCCAGTCATATTATGGTGGGGAAGCGACGTCAATAGGGCGATATGAGCACATGTGAGCCGTGAAAAAGGCAAGATATACATATTATTGTAAACGTAAATGTGTTTGAAACAACTTATGAGATAGCTGATCAATACAAAATAGGGCTTTGTAATTTCTAATCATGATTCATTGTGTGCAGGGTATGTGAGGTAGGGAACAATGTAAAAAAGAAGAAAAGGTTGACATGGAAAGTGGACTGAAAACACAGGTGGAAGTAATGAACAATGTACTGGAAATAGCAAACACCATGAAGGATTTGGTTGCAAGAAAGGTCAGGATTAAAGACATTATATTGTCGACAAATAAAAGTGTGATGGAGTTGCAGGAAGTGGTAACAAAAATGGTGAAGGAGAATGACGCCACACCTAAATCACAAACCCAATGAAGAATTACTAAAAATGGAATGCAAGCGCATCATCACAAAATGTTTGGTATTAAATCTGATAAGGAGAGGTGCGAGGTACTTGAAATTTTGAGAAAGAAGTCACCCGCAGCTCTCTCAGCTCAAGGAGCTGTAGGTTTATTTCTGGATTATATTAGAAAGCAAATATGTTACAATCCTAGTGCCAGGTGTCCACAATCTAGTAATACAGTACTCTAGCCAATGGGATTGCAACACCTGCTGATGTCTAGAGGCTAGTACAACTAATTACAAATAGAAGTATAACTAACTGCAATTAAAGAGCTAAACATAATTAACAAACCGAATTAATAGGAGACTAATTAGTGAGCTGTCTTAACTCCCCCCTCAAACTGGAGGGCACCTCTGTGACTCCGAGTTTGGTCCTGAAATAATGAAACTGAGGTGCTGTCAAGGGCTTGGTAAGGCAGTCTGTCAGTTGATCACAAGAGGGGACATATCGAACTTGAAGAAGCTTTTGCATAACTTTGTCACGCACAAAATGCACATCAATTTCGATGTGCTTGGTTCTTGCATGATACACAGGGTTAGAAGCCAGGGCACTAGCACTTATGTTATCACATTATGCTATTGGGCATTGAGTTTGTTGACATTGAAGTTCACATAGAAGTCACTGCAACCATGTAATCTCTACTGCAGTATTAGCAAGAGCACGATATTCTGATTCAGTGCTTGATCTAGATACTACAGGCTGCTTCTTTGATTGCCAAGATACAAGTGTATCTGTAAGGAAAATGCAATAGCCCCCAATTGATTTTCTGTCATCTGTGTTGCATGCCCAGTTAGCATCTGAAAATGCTGTAATGTTTACATTGCCACCAGGTTTGATATGGAGACCAAAGGTTTTTGCCCCTTGGAGATATCTTAGAATCCTCTTCACTCCTTGCCAGTGAATTGTCTTAGGGGCTTGCAATGCCTGACTTAGCTTGTTTACAATAACAACTATGTCGGGTCTAGTGTATGTTAAGTACTAGAGAGCACCTACAACACTTCTGTAAAGGGTAGGATCAGCGAAGGAATCTGAACTTTCTGTGCCTTGAATTTTGCTCACAGTAGTAGGAGTTGAGCATGGTTTCAGGTGCTCTAACTTTAGTCTTTTCAACAATCCAGAGATGTATTTAGATTGACTTAGATACATGCCTGAAGCATCTCTTTTTACTTCTATGCCAAGGAAGTAATAGAGTTCTCCCAAGTCTTTCAAGGCAAATAACTTGTTAAGTTCTAATATAAGGCCTTGAAGAGCAGTTGAATTGCTTCCTGTTATAAGGATGTCATCTACATAGACTAGGATATAGATTAAAATCCTTTCTCCTTGAGAATAAATAGTGAAGAATCAGATTTGGGGTTAGTAAAACCCTTGTCTAGTAGAGAATTCTTGAGTCTGTCAAACCATGCCTTTGGTGCCTGTTTAAGGCCATAGAGGGCTTTGTGAAGTTTAAAGATATGTGAAGGCTTTGAAGAGTCTACATATCCTTCTGGTTGAGTCATAAAGACTGATTCTTCAAGACTGCCATTCAAAAAGGCGTTGTTGATGTCTAATTGCCTTACTTTCTAGCCTTTAGTCACTGCCAGAGTTAAGATCACTCTTAGTACTTGATTTCACCACTGGACTATAAGCTTCATAGTAGTCTATCCCTAGAGTTTGATGAAACCCCTTTGCTACTAACATGGCTTTGTGTCTATGAATAGTCCTATCACTGCTCATCTCGAGTTTAAATACCCATTTATTCCCTACCAAATTGTAATGTGGGGAGAAAGTCAAGTTTTATTTCTTACTAAGGCTTGAAATTCATTATTCATAGCTTTCCTCCAAGTTTTTGATTCTAGTGCATCTGAAACTATTAAATGTTCTGTGTGTTTATCATCCACACTATGTTGTTGCTCCAAATAGTAAATCTTTGGCTTGAAAATGTCTTTCTTTGATCTTGTAATCATAGGGTGACAAGGAGCAGTGGGATTTATAGGTTGGTGTGCTGTTGTGATCTCAGTTTGCTCACCTACAACGGGTTCAGTTTCTGCAAGTGTATGTGATGGACTTGGTAGGTTTATAGGTGAGGAATTTTGGTCAAGAATGGTGTTTGGTTGGTCTTGGATATGAGTGTTTTGGCTATGTGAAACTGCACCAGGAGAGTCTTGAGGGCTTAAGTTTTCTTGCAGGTCCTTAATCTCAGGTTCCTTTCCCTTGTAATATTGGCCAGACCACTTACTCACAACTGGAAGAAAAGGACCAGAGAAGACAGAAATTGATAGTTGGGAGATAGAGTTGGTCCTGGTGTTAAAGAAACTTGTTTTGAAAGGAAAGTCTGATTCATTGAAAACAACATTTCTAGATAAGTAGACTCTACCAGTAGGACTTAAGCATTTAAATCCTTTATGTGAGTCACTGTATCCTAGAAAAACACACTTAATGCAATGGAATTGAAACTTATGGCTTTAGTAGGGTCTAAGACAAGGAAAACATGAGCAGCCGAAAGTTTTTAATGACTTATAATATGGAACCTGATTGAAAAGCATTTGCCAAGGTGATATGTAATTTAATACTGGTGTTGGAAGTCTATTGATTAACCAAACAGCTGTGTGAAAAGCTTCCCACCAATATTTCAAAGGCATATTAGCCTGTGCAAGCAAGGTAAGGCCCATTTCTACAAGATGTCTATGTTTTCTTTCAGCTTTACCTTGTTGCTTATGTGTATAAGGGCAGACAACTCTAGATTCTATTCCATTTTGGTTTAGGAAATCAGTAAAGACCCTATATTCACCTCCCCAGTCTAATTGAATGCTTTTGATTTGTTTCTCAAATTTTTTCTCCACTAGCATTTTAAATTGTTTAAAGGTAGAAAAGGCTTCAGACTTGTTTTTGAGAGGGTAAATCCAAGTGAATCTGCTATAGTCATATATAAAATGGATGTAATATTTATAACCTGAAGTGGAAGCAATGGGAGCAGGTCCCTAGAGATCTGTGTGAATAAGTTTCGGAACTTGTTTTGTTTTGCTGGATGAGTTTTTAAATGGTAATGAATGTGACTTTCCTAATTGGCAAGCATCACAAAAATTGTATTTTCTATTGATATCGACAGATTCATTACACACTTTCAAGACTTGGCTTAGAACCTTTGTAGAAGGGTGTCCAAGCTTCCTATGCCAGATATTAATTTTATCTTCATCTGGTGTGGAGTTTGACAATGAGACAGAAAAACTACAAGGACTTAAAAACTCAACAGACTTTGATTTGACATAGAAAGACTTAGGAGAATCTTTGGAATGAAAACAAGATTTGGAGACACTAGAACTAGCAGCACTAGAACTCAGAGAACTCTTATTTCTTCCAGATACTTTTGATTGACCTTTGATGGAAACCTTGAAACTTGGACAAATATGATAGAGGCCCTCTTTAACTCTCCCCTGCAGTAGAACCTGACTGGTTTGCATGTCCTTCACAAGGCAAAAATCAAGGTGAAACTCAATAAACACATTATTATCTCTGGTTAGCTTAGAAACACTCAATAGATTTTTGGTTATCTTAGGCACACATAGGATATTTTCAGATCAAGCATGGCATTGAAGAAAGGCAATTTTGAATGACCTATATGAGAAATGCATAGTTTATTTCCATCTCCAACAGTAAGAGTTTTCTTACCACTATACTCACTCCTTGTGTTGAGAAGACCAGGCTCAGCAGTAACATGGTTTGTTGCCCCACTATCTACATACCATTTTTCATCTCCCACCGTTTCTGGTCTTGCAAAGTAAGCTTGCTGAGCTTGATTAGTAAAGAATGCTTGTGAGGGTTGATTTTGCCTTTGAGGTCTGTTGTTAAAATTGTTTCTATTTCTGTTTGATGATCCCATGTAGCTCAGATCAGTTCTATAGAAATAAACGGATGCAGGATGACCAACTTTTCCACATATTTGGCATATTGTTCTAGAGTTTCAAAACCTGCCACCTCCTCTTCCTCTTGGTGAGTTACTCCTTGAACCTCTTTCAAAATTCTGATTGAAGTTTTTGTTGTTGCCTTGCTTGAGATAATCCTTTTTGTTGCTATTTTGTTTTCCCAAAGCAACATTAGTAGAGGCTTGATTCAAATTTAAGTTGGCAAAGTTGTTTAGTCTTTCCAATATATTCTCAAAGCTCAATAGAGTGGACTGAAGTTCTTGCTAAGAGATCTCTTCCTTTGATTGAATCTGAACTACAATAGGAGTGTAGTCAACATCCAATCCCAGGGTAATGAAAGAAATTAAATCACTCATTGCTACAAGGCTACCAGCAGCAGCAAGATTATCAAAGATTCTTTTCATTGTAGCTAAGTAATCACTCATTTTCATGGACCCTTTCCTAGTGATCTGGAGATCAAATCTAGATTAGGGATTTTTGATCTATTTCTAACACCACAATATTGTTCCAGTGCTTTCCAAAGTTCATGAGAGGATGTTTGTCCAATTACCTGGGCAACAACTTCATTGGATACTGACCCGAGAAGCCAACCCATTAGCAGGTTATCCATCGTAACCCACTCATCAAATTCTGGGTTCTGCTAGAGCTAAGTTAAGGTTCCATCTTCTGTGGTTGAGCTTGAAGGAATATATTCAGGTGAACAGGTTCTGGTTCCTAGGACAAAGCCTTCTAACTTGTAACCCCTAAGAGTTGGTAAGATGATGGCTTTCCATATTGTAATATTGTCTTCATCCAACTTGATTGGAAATGGTTGGTTCAACAGGTTTCCAAAAGGTGAGCTGCCATTAAGAGAAACAACCCAAGAAGGTGACCCAGTGTTATTCCTAGAGGAGCTTCCTTCAACAAACCCAGAAAACATGGCGTTAGCCTTGTGTGGCTTTGATACCAACTTGAAATTTTGAGAAAGAAGTCACCCACAGCTCTCTCAGCTCAAGGAGTTGTAGGTTTATTTCTAGATTATATTAGAAAGCAAATCTGTTACAATCCTAGTGCCAAGTGTCTACAATCCAGTAATACAGTACTCTAGCCAATAAGATTGCAGCACCTGCTGATGTCTAGAGGCTAGTACAACTAATTACAAACAAAAGTATAACTAATTGCAATTAAAGAGCTAAACAGAATTAACAAACAAAATTAACAGGAGACTAATTAGTGAGCTGTCTTAACAGAGGTGCAGGAATGGGTTATTTCACATCGGTTGTTAAGGATGGTGACATAGAGCCAGAGTTTGGTGTAGGTAGGGTCCATGGATATACCAAGAGTGAGCACGGTAAACTAATAACGACATAAGTGGATGACGTCGACCTTGTACATATGACAAATAGTAGAGGAGAAAAGGGTCAGGACTTCAATGGCAATGATTTAGAAGCACAATCATGTTCTAATAAAGGGACAATCCCCCTGGTTGCTAATGAGCCAAAGACGCAAGAAAAGGTCCTCAACGAACTGCAGATGTCAATGGTTGAGCACCAACAGGAGATTAATTTGAATGAAATAGTGACTATGGGGTATGACGATGAGGCGAAGAAGGAAAATGCGGTTGCAGTATAAGATAATAGGGATGAAAATGATGTTATTAGGCATAACAACGGGGTCGAGCACTAGTGGAACTTAAATGAGTCCGTTGTGGGGAGTGCTTCTGGGTCGAATATTGAAAAAGTTGCATCTGCGAACCATGACAAAGCAGTCAAAGATGAATGAAATGATGCAGTTGGAGAGATTGAAGATCTGACTTTAGGCGCTTGCAATAACGGTTTGAAACAGGTAATAAAGACAAATATTTTTTTTAATGCTTCATGTAGATAGTTAAAGTGCTAGGATGATTTGAAACAACATAGGAAACAATGCATCACGTCATTGCATTATAATCATGATCACATAATCATGTCATTTGGGAGAAAAAATTGAGCAACTAAAGCTCTAAATGATTAGTAATGGAAAGGCAAATGTAGGATGATACATGAATTTGTAATGTAAGGGTAAATCACTATAAACAAATGAAAAGTTTAATGCATGTAGCCCAGTTTGGAAAAGATAGGTAAGTGATCGTAATTTTTCTGAATGATATTAAATTGAAGCTTGTGTGAACACGCATTCAATTGTGGAAGCGTGCAAGGAAACGTAGTTTGAGATGGAGAAATGCATCAATTGATTCATGTGTAATACAAGACAATAGTTTAATGAAATAACCATTTGGAAAATGAAATAATATAAGTCTTGTATGATGTGTAGGATTGGAAACAGAATAAGGTAGGACTGTGCATCGACACATTTCTTTAGTTGAGAGGAATATAGTTGCAAAAGAGCAAACAAAAAAAAAAACCATTAATAAGCGGTTCGTGCACAAGTGAAGTCCATTATTGAAAGCTTATGCAAGCAGATGAAGGCAGCTATTGGGCTGGGCTATTCGTTGTTCCAGTAGCTATGATTGAGGAGGAAGTTAAAACTATAGAATATGTCATGAACGGTGCAAATGAGCCAGCGTAAGTATTAAAAAGTGAATAGTGTGAAGCATTAGGCAATAACAAAAAAAATTTTGATT